>PVIH01006841.1:0-106697 GCA_004025045.1 Sigmodon hispidus
TGCCTCTTTAGGGTATATACCCAGAAGTGGTATTGCTGGGTCCTTGGGGAGATTGATTCTCAATTTTCTGAGAAACCTCCATATTGTATTCCAAAGTGGCTGAACTAGCTTACAATCCCACCAACAATGGAGGAGTGTTCCCTTTGCTCCGCATCCTCTCCAACATAGGCTGTCATCTGTGCCTTTTATCTTAGCCAATGGTCTCTGAATTCTTACCCAGCCTAGTTTACAGAGCGAGTTTCAGGATACCCAGGGCTATACAGAGAAACCTGATCTCAAAACACAAAAACAAAAAAATCTTACATAACTTTTGATTCATGTATGTTGTTCACACAAGAATAATAAATGCTCCACTGAGCCTACTGCTAACAGTTATTTGATGACTATGTTTCTAATATTTTAAAGTAAGACTCATACTTTGAAATCTTCTTTAGGGTTTTCTCATTTTCTCTGAGCGAGTGGGGAAAGTTGTGAGAACTCCAGAACGCCATGACTCTTTCCTCTTGAAGATCAGTAGATTGCCAGCTGCTTTTCAACTCAACCGTGTTTATTTAAGATTGCTTATGAATTTCTTTCCTTTAGGGTGATACCAACTACAGTAACCATAGGGTAGCTGAAGTAAACTTGTTCACAGTGTATATGTACATATGCATATGTGTAACATACACATACTTCTCTTAGGATTGATATACTTAATTTCTTCACCAGTTTGTTTCTTGTTAAGGGTTTATTTTTTCCTTAGCATTACATATAGAAAACCCCTGGTCTCTAAAGAAAACTTCCATGCACTGTGTTATTTATTACAAGGAGACTTGCCTTGCCTAAGATAGAAAATGATCATTTGTCTGAAATAATTGGAGCCTAAACTCAGAAAAAAATAAATTTACTTATTACAAAATAGATATCCATGCTGTATTCAGATTTAAAATGTTAAAATGATTTTTACCATACAGGCTAAATGCAGAATTCAGTTATGTATCATTTTTCTAAAATGAAAACTTTTATTTTCAGTTAATTTTAGAAATATTGAATTGGAAAAGGGTTTGTTGAAAAATGGAAGTTTTTATGTAGCTGGTATTTTCTCTAGATCCAGCTGAAAGTCATGACTTTCAATGTTTTATAAAATAAAAATGTAGCTGTGTTTAGTTCTTTGGTTTTCTAGGCTTGTTGTTTTCTGTGTAAGGAACTTTATCCTTACTTAATACAGTTCATATTTACATTTTCCCATTTAAAATAACATGTTCAGTCACTTAATATTTGGCTTAAAATGAGAAAGGAAAAGAAGTAGAAAATATTTTGGATATGCATCACTATATAAAGTCCTACATTTCAGTGTCCTGGTGATTTATGGGCCAATATTACTGAAAGTACACGTTCTTGTTATAACATTCAAAATAAATGTCTGGCAACATTTATTTCTTAAAATAATTTACCTAGCAAGGTTGCATTTTATTAGTATCTTTACTTAAATTTTTATAGTATATATCATTTTGAAATTAAGTGTTGTCCTGACTCACTCTTGAGGGAGAAGGGAGAAAACTGGATCTGCCAGGAGTGGAGATTGAACTAAGCATTATTGGGTCAGTGGGACCATGGGACTGTCTGCTGTCTGCCCAGGGAGGGGTTGGGGAGTTGTGGAGAAGAAAGAATGACCTGATGTGGCGGGATGGGGAAGGGACCTTGAATAAGGATATACAAGGATAGAAAGTGTGATTTCTTTGTTAATAATAATAATAATAATAATAATAATAATAATAAAGAAAAAAATTGAGTGTTGTAGCCAGAATATAAATCAAAATAGTAATTTCAAAATATACTGTATAGTTAGACACTGTCTTTTTATAAATTGCCTATAGAGACAAAAATGTCATGCATTAGCTCTCTGGGGGAAATACTCTAAGGTTTGCCTATTTCAAATTAGTTGTCTTCATTGTTTGCAGTTTAAGGCTTGACACGTACTTTTAATCTACTGTGAAATAGAACTGAAATATATTTAGCAAACTATTATTTAAACAACATCTGGGTTTGGTATAAAATTATTTAACACATTTTTGAATTAAGTCATTTTGTGTAATACAAAAATTTTGAAGTACAGATATCACATTTAAATCATAACTGCCGTTAGACTCTAACTTTATAGAGATTTTTTTTTAATGAGAAAAGAACAAGTTAAAGTGGTTCAAGAAAATAAAATGGAGTGCATACAAGAATAGAATATATTTTAATGTTTAACACATCAGACATAAACTTTCTTTAAAAACGTGTAATTGTCCATATCTTTTGGAGCTGGAGAAATAGTTTCCAAGAGCAGTTTTCACAGTTGAACACGGAGCAGTCCCAGTGGTTAGTCAGGCAGCTTTAGATTGCAGATTCGTTATCAAATATCTTACTTTTTAAGGTTTGTAGGTTGTGTTGGATAAAATTCTCGGTGCCCTGAACTTCAGAGAACCTGGATTCACTTCTTCTAATAGACCAGTTTTTCATTTTTATTGAATTTTGAATTGTGTCTGAAGTGAAGTAGTAAACAATGGGGTCAAAGCAACAGTTGGAAACAGCAATGCAGAGAGTGATTGGGTACATTGTCCTCACTGCAACTGCCACAGAACAGTTAACAAATGTCTGTGTTCTCATGAGAGAGTATAAAATAAGATTGATGTTATAGGGCACAAAACAGAAACAGAATATGACCAAGTGTACAAAAATCATTTTTAAAACTTTAGTTTTGTTCATTTTGCTTCTACTTAATGTAACAGGTTTATTTAAAGTTCTTAGCACCATACTAGAACAAGTTACGTTCAAAATTAAGGGGATGAAAAACCCCACTATTTCAATGAAAATCACAATCCTGGAGAGATAGGTTTTCCATGTGGCTGCTGGAAAGTTCTCAAAGCAGGCTTCTGAGGTATTGTTACCCTGAGAGTTGGTCGACTGAAAGAAAACTGCGGGTGCACTTCCTCCCATCACTGTGAACCACACAGCAACGCAAACAATCTTTGCATTTCGCTTAGTTCTTAAAGTCTTCGACTTAAATGGGTAGACGATTGCCAGAAATCGATCTACACTGATACAGGTTAAGAACAGAATGCTTCCATACATGTTGGTGTAAAACAGCATTACTGAAATCTTACAGAGAAGATCTCCAAATGGCCAATTCCGTGTTGCAAAGTAAAAAATCCGAAATGGTAAAGTAAAGACGAAAAGCAAGTCTGACATTGCCAGGTTAATCATGTACGTTGTAGTTTCATTTCTCACTTTGAGGGCACAGATGAAAATGTATATGGCAACACAATTGGATATCAGCCCAAGCACAAACACCATGCTGAACATGCACCCATACAAAGAGTACTTAAAGGAGTCATCATAAGAGCAGTGGGAGCCGTTGGAGCTTACCATTGTCAGGCAGGACAGCTTACAGGGAGTCCTTTTGTCTGCAGCAGTCGCCTGTGGTATTCACTCGGCGTGTTGGTACTCAGATATAGTCCCAGCAACAGCCAGTTTATTGGCAGAGTATTTGTTTCTTTTCGTGTTCTTATAAATACTTTCTTCTCTGAAATTATCAACGGAAACATGAAACTTGTCGCTTAAAAGTTTCTAGTAGATTTTTCAGAACGATAGTCTCATTTTCTGGTCTCCAGAAAATCCATGAGTCCAGAATTTGGTTAACTGATAGAAAATGCAGTCACGGAAGCCAAGCCATAGAGCCACAAACGCAAGGAAAAGCTGTGTTTCAAGTTGGACACGACCAGTGCTCCTGTAAACTTGTACTTAAGTCGCCAAGGTGACTATTCCAAAATTAAAATGTCTTCGTGTTCAGAGTGTTTAGGCATAAGTTATCAGTCTTACTTCAGAGTCTTGATAGTCTCAGTTTGTCGTCCTCTGGCACATTTTCCTTCTTTTTATTCTCCGTTTTGGTATTTCTGCACTGATTCCAGGTGGCGATAGGCAGAGTCTTTTAAAGGTTCCGGAATAAATTCCTAAGCATGTTAGCTCTTGCTGAAGGAGGCCTTTCCGAGGCTGCCAGCTGTATTGTGAGATGGGCCGTCTCTGAAGTGAGCACGAAAGGCTTCCTAGGTTTGTAATATGACATCACAGGAAGAAGAGGCTGGGCTTGGACAAAGGAAGGCTTCAGCCCAGTTGTTTGCAGTTCCTTTAGTCTGATAATGTAATTTGTGTGCTGGGAATATACCTAGGAGGCTTGCAAACGGTCACTGGCTGTCCAGCTGAGCTAGGCTTTAACTCTTTTTATGCCGAAATGCCTTCTAGGCATTCCAGCAACATCTCCAAAGTGATTTGCTTTGTTTTAGTTACTGATAACTGAGAAAAAGAAGAAATATATAATAATATATATCAGCTTAAGGGGGCTTCTCTCTCACTGCTTTTTGTATTTGAGATGTTTTCTTTTTAAAGAAATAAAATGCAGATGGGTGAATATTTATAAATGGAATTCTTTAGTGATAAGAGTGGACATTTTAAAGAAAGCAAGACCTTAAGGGTTTACATATTAAAAAGGATTTGACTGAGAGACTGATAGTTCTAACACTCTTGGCTTTTGGTTTTTGTTTTTTAATTTTTGGCAAGATTTAGCTCAGTTGGTATGATTGTAAGTAGCTTTATTTATTCCTAGATCTATTTAGTTTTTGATAGACAATATTCTAACATTTTTCTTTGAAACTAATATTCTAGGGCTGTTTAAATTTTTAATATGTCAAGAATACATTAAGAATGTTTATTTTTCCTGGGTGATTGTAGCTTAGTGGTAAGAACAGTTTGGTGCAGTATTACTCTTATTTTCCCATGACTTAATATAAGCATAATGGGAAAGTGTACTTTTAAAAAGAGCTCCCCTTCCCCAACTGCTTAAAATAAGTTACAGAGGATCAGTTACGTAAATTTGGGTTCATGATTTTTATTTCATTTCCCCTAGTTCTTCCTTTAGCTTCTTTCATGGATGTATTTCAGAACTTTAATTTTTAAATTTGGTTGGAGCTGAAACTCTTCATTTGTGAACAGTTGGTACTTAAGAGCAAGTTTCTCTACACATGCCTTAGTTTAAATATTAAAGTTTAGTTACGTGTTCTATATCTTTTAATTCAGATAACTCCAATGCTCAACAGCTTTTGATGATGGTGAGCTGTAATCAGTTTTGATTAGGAATTTGTCTGTGATCAAATAATGGTGTATTACTTATAGCCAGTAAAGATTGAGGGTCTTAGTTTCTTTATTGCTTTTGGTGTAGAAAGCAAATACATATGTGTTCACATTAGAAGGCAGGTAGGAACTCTGAGTGCACAGAACAAAGGAGGAATTAATAACATTTTCTTTTCGATAGAGAAAATTATTTTATTAATAGTAATTTAAGAAAAATATAAAATCTGAGTGATCTACTTTAAAGTTTTCTTGTCATTTTTACATAATCTATACAGCTATATGTCTGGTACTTCCCACTTTTGCTTTTATTTTGAAAATGGTACTTTCTCAATTAAAGTATAAAAGTATTAGTTCTATACTGAAACATCCTTCCACATGTTATTCTTGTTTATTGACTGTTTTTCACTTAACTGCTTATTTATAGTTTTTATGTTTTAATTATTGATGCTTAAAATTGATATCGTCTGTCAATTAGGCTTTTATTATTATTATCAGTAATGTATGTTTGCATTCCAGAGTCCTGGCATAAATCTTTACCCTTAGTAAAAATTGAAGTGTTTGAATGCATTATCATTCTTCAGAATCTAAATTTACCAAGAAGCCAGGATGCAGGTGTCCTATCACTCACTTTTTCTTTTCCCTTTGAGACAGCGTCTTTCACTGAACCTGGAGTTGGCCTTGCAGATGGCCATCCCTGGTGAGCCTCCTGTCTGTTCCCTGCACTGCTCTGGAGTCAGTAGGCACAACCACAACCTGCTGGCACATCTGACACTCTTACCCAGGGAGCCAATTCTTCAACCCAATCATTCTTTTCCATTCTTTTTCACACTGCCTGTTTTGTACTGTACCTTCATTTTCACTGCCACAGTTTTAACTATATTCAGGTACTTTTACCTATGTGAATAATAGATTTTACCCCCTATTTCTAGTCTTGCTGTCTTTCAGTTACTTCATACCTGCCTGTCACAGATCAACTTAATGAGACAAATATAATTATTCATTTATTCTCTTGTTTGCAAGAAGAATTTGAAAGAAGTTATAATATTTAAAATAAACATAGTAGGACTAAAGAGGTAGCTCAGTGGTTAAGAGCATGTGCTATTCTTGCAGTGGACTCAGGACTCCCAGCACCCATATGAGGTGGTTTACTCAGTCTCTTCTGGCCACATCAGGCATGAATGTGGTGTACACACACACACACACACACACACACACACACACATGCACACGCACACACGCACGCACCACGCATGCACACACGCGCACACACAGGCTGGCACTCATGCTCATAAAAGTAAATAATCTTTAAAATAAATAAGTAAAATTCAATGTAGGCTGATTTTTGGATGTTGTGATGTGTAGATTACTTAGTAAAAAATAATTGTAGAAGAAAGTCAGTGTAAAAGAATTAATAATTTGTTGAATGTGATGATACATGCCTTTAATCCTTGTGCTCAGGAGTTTTAGGATAGCCTGGTCTACATATTAAGTTTCATGCTAATCATAGCTACACGGTGAAATCCTGTCTCCAAACAAGAAGTTGGCTCAACATTAAGAGCGCTTCTTGTTCTTCCAGAGTATAAACATCCATATAGCAGTTTACTACAGTTTATAACTCCAATCCCAGGGTTCCAACCCTGTTCTGACTCTGCAAGCATTGCATGCACCTAGTGTATAGCTATACATGGAGACAAAACACCTATATGCAGGTAGAAAGAAATTTTTTTAATGAGTTAACACTTTAAGATGTGAGGGCTGGAATGTCATTCCATGTTGGAGCTCTGCTCTTAGCATGCAGAAGGCCCTGGGTCCAGTTTCCAGAATCCCAGAAAATGATAAAATGAAATTTTAAAAATGTGAGAAGTGTAAGCAACTAATTTATACTAACAATTATTAGTGTAAGTGCAATAAATGTTAGCTAAAACAAAAATTTAAATAAATTTATTTACACAGTAAAATAATTAAAGTCATGGTAATCTGATATATGAGAAAGGTATGTGGAATATTAGAGAAGTCTGGGTGAAAGGAATCTATGTTTTATGTTAAAAAGTATGTGTTGCCCTTATTAAATAAATAGAACCATAAGAGTATTTGGGAAAAGTTTCCTTTTGTCTCTGAAATGTACTATAAATTTTCACGTGTACCCGTGCATGTGTTTTTTATTGACAGAAATACTTACTTTTGAAAGGACACCTCTTGTTAGCTTTATTTCAGGAAAAACACCAAGTGTCAAATTGTAATTTTAGCTAAACGTATTATCAGTTGGTAGATTTTATGCATATATACATATATGTCACACATATTATGCATATATATCATATCATATTATATATGGCTCAGTGATGGACTAAGCTTAACACTTTAGTGCAAAGACAGTGACCTTGAAATCTCTAAGCCATTTTATATGCTCTTCCTTGGATACTGATTTCATCATAGCCTGAGACTGAAACACTGTGACTCAAAACACACAAGAAACAATAATCTGAAGAAGTGGGATCAGCAAGTAATATCTGATATATTTGAAAGGTTTTTCCTCATAGAAAAACCTGGGGAGACTCTAGACTGTAAGTTACTAGTGTAGATTCTTTATGCATGAATAAAAAATTGTGCTGTGTAGGCAACACAGTAATGACTTCATATCTTTTTCTAAGTGGGAGAATATGAGAGTGCTGTGCAAAGAGCAACCAGCAGAGAATTCAGTGCTTCCTGGGGAACCTGGTTCCTTGGCTGTAAAAGAAAGGAATTAGGCTGCACAAAGTTCCCTTCCTGCTTCCTATTTGGTTCAGATTCTCTGAATTCTTTGAATGTTTAAGGTGTTACATTGGGCCTTTTCACTCTTCAGTATCAAGGAGTCACTTTTTATCCTTAGAGTTTAAAAATTTGTAATTTTGAAACTAGTTTGGACAAGGAGTAGGAGGAAGAAATATGTATAAGAGGCAGAATAACTGGTCCAAGTAGAAGTTTCTTATACTCAGTAAATCGGTAGGAGCCACATGCTTACACAGAGAGTCTCTCATTCCAGCACTCCTAATCGCAGCCAGCTAATTGACAAAGACTCCATCTGGTGGAACCACAGGAAGTCTGAACAGAGGCTGTGGGGGAGGGGCTGAACCCAGAGATAGCAGTAAGGGCCCAGGCCTTTAAGAAAGCAGTTGATCCCTCTGGCTACATCACTGGTACTGTGAGACCACGAGGTCTCTAAGGGGGAACAAAAGCCAGTTCTGGTGGCTGGAGCCTGTAATTCCAGCACTCCAGAGGATAAGGTAGGAAGGGAATGTTTAAAAGCCACCTGGGCCTCATAATGAGTTCAGGGAGCTACACAGGTGATCGCCTTATCTCAAAACATGTCCAATGGCTGGTCTTGAAGGCAGTGTTTACAACAGTTAGTACTAGTGTAATCTCATTAGTGTAGGCCTTACCTTTCACATACAGAAAATTATTTATTCTTTGAGGAATTAATAATCTAGTCCCACCCCTAATTCTTGTAAAAGTAGCACAGGGAATGCCTTAGGACATAGGGATTTAATTTGATAATGAAATCTTAGTAAATACTGACAAAGTGTTCTGTACATGCTTAATGGAAAGAACTCTAATTTTGAGATATAAGAATATTTGGTTCCTAAATTTAGATTTTACCTTGGGAAAAAAATCTGTCCTAACCATGTCCTTCGACTTTATAGATGTTTTTTTAGAACAAAATGAAGTGAAATAAAATTTGATTGTAAAATGCAAGCAAACAAAAAAACGTAGATAGATGCATTAAGCTGCCTTGGTCTCCTTAAGCTGTAAGATGAGATGAGGCAATATGCTTTGCTTTTTACATTTTACTGAGCAGGTAAGTTTCTGTGCTTCGTGCATGGCAAAAGAGGAAATGCTCCCAAGTGATGCCATGTACATACTTTGTTAGTACTGAGACATGGGTAACAGAAGCCAACCTTAAAGAAGACAGTGGCTTGCCTTAGGAGAAAGACTTGTTTATCTGAGTTAGTTATTGCGTACCTAACACATTGAGTTAATTTTAGAATTTCCTTAATATTGTAATTGAACTTGGTTCTAAAACTTGAGTAGTCTGCTCAGGCCCACATCACAGAGTACTTTTTCCATACCTCCCACCCCCGCTCCTGAAGAAGAGTGGTTTCTCATAAGTGTGAAAAGCAAATACTTTGGCCATGGTTGTTTATTGCCAAAGCTGAAACTGCAATTCTAGTTTCTTGGTAAAACTCCAATTCCCCATGTTTGGTCAAGTGTCAAGAAAGTTTCTTTGGTCAGCTGGCCAAGTGAACCACTTAGCTATCACACCATTGCAACAGATCTAATAACACAGAGATTTATTGGAGGAGAGGGCGGAGAGAGAGAAAAAGACTGTGTCAGATGGGGACACGAGACAGACAAAGATAGGGAGACAGAAAGAACAAGACAGAGAGACCAAAAGACAGAGAACAGGTCCAGAGGACCTTGGTTCTACTTATAAAGCACACATGATGGCTCACAATCATGTGTAGCTCCAGCTCCAGGGATACAATGCCATCTTCTGACCTCTAAGGACACTAAACATGCATGAGGTACATCTACATACATGTAGACAAACATTCATACATAAAATAAGGTGAGTAAATCTAATTTAAAAATCTAATACACAGGAAAAACAGGAAAGACTCTGGACCTGGAGAGATGGCTTATTGGAGAAGAGCACTGACTACTTTTACCAGAGGACCCAGGGTTAATTCCTAGTACTCACGGGGCAATTTACAACTGTCTGTAACTCCAGTTCCAGGAATACAGTGTCCTCTTCTGGCCTTTGTGGGCACCAAGCATGCACGTGGTGGATAGACACACATGCAAGCAAAACAACACTATACTCAGAAATGATAATAAAAATTAAAATAAAGACCTTACAAAAGTTTGGGGGAAAGGGTATACAATTTAAAAAATAGAAATATGGTCCAATGTAGGGCAGTGGTACAGCTTTTGCCCAGCCAGTTTGGAAGCCTTGATTAGATCCTCACTAAAAGGCTAGAGAGATGGCTGAACAGATAAGAGTTCACTTGCTGTTCTTTCAGAAGATCCTAGTTCAGTTCCCAGTGTCAGGTAGGTCTTATCTGTAGCTCCAGCTCCAGGGATCTGATACCTTCTTCTTACTTCTGTGGGCACATACACTCACATATAAATAAAAATAATATTTATAAAAAAGAAAATAAATAAAAATGGCGCACTAAAAGCTAAGTGTTACATGAAGGGTGAAGTTTAAGGAAAGGATACAGCTTTAACCAGATAGTTTTGTTGCAGTCTCTTCATGCAGTGGAAAGAAAATAATGTGATCATGTAATATTTAAATAGAACATTTTAAAATTGTTTTTAAGATTATAATACGCCATTTACCTCTTTCATTTTTCCTTCTGTGCCCTCCCATATAAGAAGAACATTCCCTTGTAGAAAGAAATGTGTTAGAATAGACTAACAAAATTAACTCATTCAAAACAAACAACAAAAAACAGGGAGGATCTGAATATGCATGTTACTTTATCCTTAACTTAAAAGTAGTTTTTAGTACCCAGATTTAAGATTTTTATCTTTAAAAGTCTTTTACCTTCAAAACTGAAAGTGACTGAATATTGTATTTTTAAGTAGATGACAGATGTTTTAAAGATCTAATTATATGAACATTATTCCAGATATAATTACAACCAGAAACATAATTGAGTTTAGGCATTTGGGTTCTATCCAGTTAGATCCAGGAAGAGGCTAGTGCATTGTGGATAGTAGCACTCAAAGGTCTAGGGCTACTACTGGTGAGCTCCAAGTCATTGGCTGTCCAACCCACGGTAGAAGTTCGTGATCACTTTATTAGTTTGCCACTTCAGTTACTGTAGTCAACAGATTCCAATTCTTGGGATTCTTTGTCAGTCGAAGATGTTGCCAGCACTGCCTCTGAAGGGGTGAAAACAAAAGAGCAGGAGAGCAGAAGGACAGCCTCTAGAGGAGCCCCACATCAGAGCTGGCCTTTTGTGTTGTTTTAGTAAACAGAAGTGGGCCTTTTTGATCTGACCAGTAAAGGCTACCACATGCTGTCCTGATCACATAGTGGGAAAACGGGACATGCACCCCAAACTCTTTCCTGCTAGCCTCAGAGTATTGCTCAGTGACCAAGGCCCCTAGGTTTGATCCCCAGCACCACAAAATAACGAAACAAACAAAAAATAGCTTTCCTGCTTATGTTATCTTTATTTGTTTACTAATTCTATTTATTCATACATGTAGGCAAAACACATAAAATAAATCTGAACCAATCTTATAGTAGGTAAAAAGCAAGGCCTACTCTATGCAATCCTTAGGAAGCCAGCTTTAATATAGAGATACAAACATGCTTAAAGAATGAGTAGAGTTTAGAAGCCTGAGGGAAGTTAAGGATTACTAAGGATGATTCTCATATTTGTAGAGAGGTCAGAGATCAGGTGATTGATAGCTTAACTATCCTAACAGTACTGACAGATTCAAAGCTGGTTAGTGGTGAAAGCAATGAGGATTCTTGTTCATGTTTGGGTGTGTTATAGCTGACTTATTTGTGACATATTCACATGGGAATCTTTAGGATCCATTTGGAAACATGGCTCTGCAATGAAAGCATTCTTTAGTCCTAAATGTTTATTTGGAAATGTATAGATGTATTTGAAGCTGTAACAGCAGCTCTAGCAGCCTATATGTTGGCAAAGTATCTAGAGGAATATCCTAGTAAAGGACTGGATAAATAAATGGAAAAGAACTAGCAGAAAGGCCAAGGTCAGAAGTTTTCTATTTTCTCTCCTAGTTTCCTTTTGTGAGGCAAAACAGTGGCTTAGGTTAGTACAAAAACATTTCCTGTAATGTAGATCCAATAATGTTCCTTAAAGCATCCAGCAAACAATAGCAATTCCTGCTGTTGCTTCCCCCATTGTTAGCTTTTCTACCAGCTCTGGAGCCCTCACTTGTGCTTGGGCAATCAGATTCTCTTTCAGGGGCACTGTGTCTGAATTGTCTTGACATCCTTTAATCTCAGAAGTTTGTGCTTGCTTTAGAAATGCATGCTAATTATGGAAGGTCACTTAGAATACACTTACAGCTTCCACTTTTCTGACAGCATTGTTTATTTGACAAGATTCATACTAATCTTACTGACAGTGAGAGTCTGGTTTCCTTGGCAGGATTAGCTACCAAAGCAGCAAAGGGTAGAGAACAGTTCTGCTGACAGTTGTTTAAGCAGATAAGTAGTGTTAGGAGGCAGCTCGCCTGAGTCAGAGAAAGCTCCCCCCTGACTGTTGGGTGGGACCATGCCTCAGAGAAAAATACCAGTATTGTACTTTCACAAGTCTGCCATTGTGTCTTTTCTTCATAGTATTTTTAAAAATCAAATTTTAGCTGTATTAGTTATCTATTAGCAACTAAAACAATAAATGTTTATTATCATATGAATTCCTAAAGGTCAGGAAGCACCATAACATTGTGGTTTTGGATCATATTTTCTTATGAGAGATCTTAAAATTGTCAGCCAGCTTTACTCTCAGGTTAAGGCTTTACTGATTGGCTTCAAGGTTTACTCCCATGGCTGTTGGCGTTGGCTGATAGCTAGAGGCTTTGCCACATGGGCCTCTCTCCATAGCTGCTTATTATATGGCAGCTGGTTTTCCCTGTCCCAGAAGCAAGATATCCTAAGATGGAAACAGTGAGTCTCTAATAAGCTAACCTTAGAAGTCTCATGCTCTCACTTCTGACATATCCCTTGGTCACACAGACAAGTCCTAGCACAGTTTAGGAGTGGATGATCTGTATAATACATAAGATTATAAAGAATCACTGTTAGAAGTTATTGGATAATCCTGGATGATAGCTGTGAAGGTTGCATGCTGTGTCTGCTAGAAAGCAAATTCTGTCGTTGGCTTTCTTACTTGTACCTTGTATTTAACTTATTCTATAATGTGGCCATATTACTTGCAAATGTTACTGATGTAAAATTTTACTAACTGAAAACTATTACTGAATGTTCGTTATATATATCAGATCCTGGAATTTTATTTTGAAGATTCTTTCAAAGTCTTATGTAGAACTTGTTAGTCACTTTCTTAGATATCCTTAAGTAAGTTTATCGTTTCTTGTTTCCTTGTTATGCAATCTGTATTCTAGTCTTGTGGAACTAATAATTTCTTTCTTCAGGGCTTATGCCAGATGCCATTCTAAGCACTTCACATGTATCATCTTGTTAGTTAAAGTCTTGCTATGGTTTGACTAGGCTTCATTACCAAAGGTTTATGTTTAATCTTGTTTCTCAGTGCGCTGATGTAGTTGTCATGAGACCTTTTAGTTAGGATAGCGTTACAAAGAGCCATGCCTCTCTTAGTGCTCTAGCTTCCTGTCTTACCAGCTAGTTATTCCATCTTTCATATGATTCCCTCCACTATGAGGGGATTCAAGCAGGGTGACTCTCAGCAGAGGCTGCACCATGATGTTTACACAGTCAGGCTCCAGAACTCTGAGCTAAATACCTGCCTAGCCTTTGTAAATTACCAAGCCTTAGGGATTTTATTTTAAAATAGAAAATAAACATATTTTTCTTATTAATGAGCTACATGAAGTTTCTCTAGGGTCATAATTCCTCTTCTCTTTCTGACCCTATTCCTCACTTTTTACTGTTTTGGGGGGTTTTGCCTCAGGCATAAAGTCTAAATTGTTTTTCCTAACACACCTGATTTAAGTTGGGTGTTCCTTCTGTGATTTCTGTATACCCTGTACATTTTAATATTGTGGAATTAGCTACTTTGTGTTGAGATTTTTATTTACCAATCTCTTTTATTTATTAGACTATAAATTGTAACTTAAAAGCTAAAAAAAAAAAAAAAAAAGCCAGGAACTCTAGAGTCAAATAGCTTTAGACCAAATTTTGTATCCATCACTTACTTACTATGCCTAACAGTCTACTCTTAGCTACTTTTCATATTTTGTAAAAGAGCAGGAAAAGAAATAGCATCTTCTTTTAGAGTGGAAATAAAACAATGTAAGTTAAGTAACTGATACTTTATATAGTGTTAGGGCACAATTACTGATGGTTTATTATGTGCCACTTCCTGTACCTCTGCTGATTTTTCTCTGATAAAATACCAGAGAAAAATTAAAAAGAGTAAGGTTTATTTTTGGCTCCTGGTTTCAAAAATTGCATCTTCATTGTTTTGAGTCTTGTGGCTGGACAGAATATTGAGATCAATAATGCATAACACAGGAAACTTCATATATTAGGCTGACCAGGAAGCAGAGAGAAGGGGCGAGGATTGCATTATCCCCTTCAGTATCAGACCTTTTGTTACCTCACTTCCTCCCACTAGGCTATACCTTCTGAAAGGTTTACCACTTCCCAATAGTGCCATAGGCGGGAACATAAACATTTAGAGTGGGATCCAGATCCAAATGTAATAGTACCAAGGCTTTTGTTTAGATTACTAATAACTGTGTTGTGGGATGTGCCTACTGATGTCACAGGAGAAACTCTGTATGTGAAACACCTCAGTCTTGGTGGTTGGGTTACTGGACTATTATTTTAGCTAGTTAGTTATAGTTATTGTTACTTAGTTATAATTATTTTAGAAAAATAAAATTGAGGCAAAGTTTGAAAGTTCTTTAGAAATATAAGAGAGCAGGAAATTGAGCTGTACAATAATATTGCTATTTTTAAAAAGATAGTTACTTTTAAGGAACTTACAAAAATAGAACAATACAGTTCCTAAGGAGATAGAAGGTATGTACATGTGCTTTGTCTTTGTGTGTCCATGTCTCTCTCCTCCTTATATGGCAAGTGCCAGAGATTGGACATGATGGCAATAGAAAAGAAGAAGATGAGAAGTTGTGTTGTGCTGTTGATCTGGGTGTTATATCCAGGGCTTTGCCCAAAGAAAGCAAGTAGCCTACAAAGGAACTATTGCTGTTCAAGTGTTTTTCTTAAATGAATTCAGTTTCATAAAAACTACAAGGCTTATAAAATTCTGTGAACTCTAGATATCTAGACAGGGAAGCCATCAGAAACCTCAGCCAGTGAAATCTTCAAGTGTTAACATGAGGTTGTGTTCGGTTTCGCATACAAGGCAAGTGCATTTCATTGAGTTACAACTCTAGTCTATAGCTCAAGTTTTGAAGTTTCACTTATTTACTAAGGTTGGTCTTACTTCACTGTACAGTCTAGGCTGACCTGAAACTTACATAGCTCAGACTAATTCAAATTCTGTTCTCTGGCTCGGCCTTTTGGGTGCTTGGGTTACAGATGTGTACCACCCTACCCAGCTTGCTTTATTTTAAAAAACAATACTGTAGATACTGTAGGTTGAATCTGATGTAGCATTTGTTGTATAATAATACATATATATGAGTGAGGACTTAGTAGATTTCCATAGGCAAAACCTGGTGATTTTGATTTTCTGCCCTAGAGATTATAGTTAAGAGGCAGGGATTATTTGAGGAAATTTCTTTAATTGTGGTCATTTACTCAAAGGATGTTTGTCTTTAACCTACTTGTAAACCTTAGTCATAACAATATTAATAGATGGCTTATGTCTCCTCATTCCAGCAGTGCAAGCACATTTACTCCTGACATTTCAGCTGCCCTTATGCTTCCTCATTCACTTATAACTTTCTCTTCCTTTTTTACAAAATTTGGCAAAGCGTGCTTTACTTTCATCACATTCTAACTTCCTTTCAAGACTCTCCATGCCTTGTTCCCCTTTTAATGTCTGCTTCTCACATGTATCAGTTCCCCTGAAAGTATTTATTCTCCCTACACTGTAAAGGTTTACTTATTTTGCAGATATTTGCTGTTATTTTATAAGACTTTCTGAATTGGTAATCACAGAAGTACTTTCTTAATTACTGTCTGTTTCTTCCCACTGGACTCTACACAGGAATTGGATAGGAAACACATCCGTTCACTGGCCACTGTCCTCAGTGCTTCACATTTTCTTGCTGTTTGTTCAGAGACTGATGATTTACAGTTTAATTTCTTTTCACTCTAGATTGTACAGAATACTCCCTTGTATTCTTCTGTTCTTTACACTCTAAAGAAAGCATTTGCAAAAGCACTCTGAAACAGTTGACATGCTTATTTGTGATATGATGCATATTATTATTTGACTAGTTTTGTGGGGAGGAATTATAAGAAAACTGAGTAGAACTAACTTCCTTCCTTCCTTCCTTCCCTCCCTTCCTTCCTTCCTTCCTTCATTTGAGGCTCTGCGTCATTGTGTAGGCTTAGTATCCTGGAACTCATGGTGTGTGGTCCAGGCTTACCTAGAACTCTCAAAGACTCATCTGCCTCTGCTGTGATTAAAGATGTGCACCACCATGCCTGACTTAAAATTATGTTTGAGGGATTTAGAAAAGAATATAACTAAGAAACTTTCATTTTTAACCTTATCTTTATTTTAAGATAGAATTAATCTCAAAGAACATGGAGAACTTTAATCTTCTTACTCCATTCATTTATTTATTCAGTAAATGCTTATTCAGCCCCTGATGTTTACAAAGCAGTTTTAAACATTAGAAATAGCTGTTGTGAACAACAGATAAAACCCACTTTCCTCAGTCTTGCATTATAGTAGAGACAGTTTATAAACAAGTAAACAAATACAGTAACAAGTAATGAGCAATGTTATTGATTGTTTTTGCTTTGGGGGGTGCACACCCTGCTCATAAATAAATCACACACAGAGGCTTTTTCTTATAAATGTGTGGCCTCAGCTTGGCTTGTTTCCCACCAGCTTTTTTTTTTTTTTTAATTTAAATTATCCCCATCTGTTTTGCCTGTGAGCTTTACCTTTCTCTATTTCTGTATACTGTTTCTTTCCTTTTACTTCATGGTGGTTGGTCCCTAGTATCCTCTTCTTTCTCTGGTTCCTTGATCTTTTTCTCTCTAGATTTTTTTCTATTATATATTCTCTCAGCCTGTCATCCTTGCCTATTCTTCCTCCTGCCTTGCTATTGGCCATTCAGTTCTTTATTAGACCATCAGGTGTTTTAAACAGGCACAGTAGCACAACTTCACAGAGTTAGACAAATGCAACATAAACAAAAGTAACACACTTTAAAATTATATTCTGCAACAGACCAATGCTGTAAGATTAGAGCAGATATAGGTAAGAAGTAGTGGGAGTTACAACCCTCTTGACAAGGTATTTGAGGTACTGTTCGAAGACATGTGAATATAATGTTGGTTGAGCCTTGGAATGCTCTGGTTAAAGAATATTTGAGACAGGAAAGGAACAAGCATGGAAAGGCTGGAAAACGGGTTGTTTGATTTTGTAGTTTCATGATAAAGAATGATTAGTTATTGCACAAATCCTAATTGGTCATATAATAAAAACTCAGAAACAGATATTGGGGCAAATGCTAAAAGATCAGAGAAACAGAAGAATAAGCCACAGCCACGTCTCACCTTGCCAGCTCCTCAGCAAAAAGGGACAGATCCTGTCTCCTCCTGCCTTAAATTCCTTTCTCTACCTAGCCATATCACTTCCTGTTTCAAACTTTTCTAGTGCTGGGATTAAAGGCCTGTGTGTTTCCCAAGTACTGGGAATAGAAGCAAGGGACCAGAGTGCTAAGATTAAAGGTGTGTGCTACCACCCACTGCCTGCCTCTGTGCCTCTCCTGGACTGAATCATTCTCTGTAGCCCAGTGTGGCCTTGGACTCACAGAGATTTAGAGGATCTCTGCCTCTGTCTCTTGAGTGCTAAGATTAAAGGTGTGTGTTACTACTGCTTGACTTCTATGGCTTACTGTGTGGCTACCTCTATCCTCTGATCTTCAGGTAAATTTTATTTGATACACAGTATATCACCACAGTTAGTTCATGCTGTACATAAGCATAAAGTTTAATTGCCGAGAGACAGATCAATACTTCTGGACAAAATTTATACTGGGTAAATAGATGGATTACTATGCATATGTTTAAATTAGAAAAGATATACTTTCTTTGTAAATGGCATTTATAATTATAAATAAAGACTATAATATCATCAAATATTTATATGACATTTTGTTAAGCCCTATTCCAAATTATTAGCATTGTGTCATCTGAATTCACAATATTATAATTTGGATACTCGTACCTAAATATCTCTACTTTACAATAAAGAAAGATGAACCCTGCTGGGTATGCTGGTACAGGTCATTAATCCCAGAACTCAGAAAACAGAGAGGGGAAGTATCTGAGTTGGAGGCCTACTTAGTCTACATAGCGAGTTCCAGGCCAGGCAAGCTGCATAGTGAGTGTCTCAAAAACAAATCAGAACTGGAGAGATAGCTCAGCCATTAGAGCATTTGTTGATTTTGCAGAGGACCTGGGTTCCACTTTCAGTACCCATATTACAGGTAACAGCTGTCTGCAACTCTAGTTCCAGTGGGTCTAATACTGTCTTCTGTCCTCTACAAGGCATCCATGTACATGTGGTATATAGATAGATGTACATGGGATCATGTGCATGGTATATACATGTAGGCAAAAATACCCATACACATAGCTTTTATAAAACTTTAAAAAAAAACCTAGTTCTTTATTGTTTCTTGAGATGAAGTGAATGAAATTAAAATGGAAAAGGAAAACATACTGTTTGGGAATGTTTTACTTGAGTAACTTATTATATCCAAAAGGACTTAACTTACTGGGTTTTCTTTCTTCTACATTTCTTCTTTCCTGAGATGTTTTTCTCATGGTGCTCTTTGTTTGGTTTGCTTTGGTACTTTCATAGTAGGAACTTGCCTGAAATACTTGATTGGCATTGTTGTGTAAGTAAGTGTAAATCACTGAAAGTTAGCTGGAGGCTGTCTTTACCCAGGAAGGGATTTTGCCTGTGCAGTGACTTCCATGGATATAATTCTCTTGTAAAGCCTTTAGTTTGCTAATATCTGTAGTTCTTTTCTCCTAGAGTCAACATTTACTTAGCTTGATGCTTATGTTTTCATGCCTGGAGGGTATGATCATAGTTTCAAACCTCCTAGGCTGTGGAGACAGGAAGCAGTATGGGATCTGTAACATTTGGGATCAAAACTGTGATAATTTCTTTTTAGAGTCTATCTGGAGACTACAGGACAAGCAGTTCTGTTTTATGATCACCAAATTTTCATTTTTTTCATCACTATAAGCAGAAGGGGAGGTAAATGTCTTATTTAGTTTACTCTTAGGAGAGTTCTGCCAATTTTCCTGTTGCTAATTTACCTTCCGCTTCACCGCCCAAGACATCTGGTATCATCATGGTTTCCAGACCTTCTGGAGGGTAAAGAGTTCATATCATATAGAGGACTGGAAAGATGTCTCTGTGGTTCAGTGCACTCGCTTGTTCATCTGGAAGATCTGTGTTTGATTCCTAGTGGTTGGGGGGGCAGGTAGGGGGGTGTCAAGGTCATGATGGAGGAACCCACAGAGACACCTGACTCTGAGCTTCTGGGGGCAAATGGATTCTGGACCAACAGTTAGGGAACCTGCATGGGACTGACCTAGGCCCTTTGCATGTGTGTAACAGTTTAAATCTTTAAAAAAGATTTAAAAAGATCTTTAAAAAATATATTCTAAGATTTCCAGTTCATTGACATAAAATTATTTTTATGTCCTCTGTTACGTTTTGTATGTTCTATATTAAGTTCCAGTTCTAGTTCCTAACACGGAAGAATTCCTCCTTCTCTTTTCATCAACTTTACTACAGGTCTATTTGCTATTTTAAACAGCAGTTGTTATCTTTGTTGATAAAACCATATATTTTATCTTTGTTTTTAGTTTTATTAAATTTTTGCTCATAGACGTATTTTTCTCTCTATATTTTTTGAATATTTTGTGTGTCTTTTGCTTAAATTCTACCTTCTTTCCTAGTAAGGTTACACATCACTAGCCCAACTTCTGGAATTTGAAATTCTTTAAAATCTAAAGCTTTTGTTATTGTTTTCAGGACAGAGTCAGGATAAGAAATTATTCTACCTGTGAGCTATTTTCCAGCCCTGAATCCAAAACCATAAATGATGCTGCCTCATGTGATGTATCATAGTCAAAACATGCAAATAAAGTGTTGATGAAATTACCTCAGACCATGTATATAAAATATATTTGAAACATAAATGAGGGGCTGGGGAGATGGCTCAGAGGTTAAGAGCACTGACTGCTCCTCCAGAGATCCTGAGTTCAATTCCCAGCAACCACATGGTGGCTCACAACCATGTATTATTACATCTGGTACCCTCTTTTGTATACTGTATACATAATAAATAAATATTTAAAAAAAGAAACATAAATGAATCCTGTACTTAAACTTTGCTTTCATCCCCAATATATCTCATTGTATATAAGAGAAAATTTCAAAAAAAATGAAAAATTCAGATACATCTGTTCAGTGTTGGAAGAATATCTAAGGTCATACATTTTTCTATTTTTATGTGTTCATGCCCACACATTATCAGGATTAGCAAACAAGAATTCCAAAATGGAGTAAAGAATTTTATTCTGCCTAAAGTTAATAGTGCTTAATATGTACTCCGGAAAAACATGCTTGCTGATGTTAAGCTTCCGTTTTCTGTCATCCAGGATTCGCCTTTATTTGATCTCATTAAGCAGTCCAAGGATGGAGAAGGACCTGATCACCTTGAGTCTGCTTGTCCTCTCAGCCTTCCTCTCCAGAGTAACCACACTGCAGCAGATATGTAAGTAGAATGTGTCGTGCTAGCTACTCAAACTGTCAAGATACTTTAACCATAGGGGAAAGGCAGAGCCTTATGTAGAAATTGTAGACCTGGAGATTTGCATAAGACATTGTTTTTTCTTTAAGAGGAATGTAAGATATACCACCTAAATAAGGTTATATAAAGAATTACAATGTTGTGGAATCACATGGAATTGATGTAATGGGAAATTTTTCATGACAGAGTTGGTGCCATTTTAGGTAGACCTTAATGATGAGATAGAATTTCAACATGTAAATTAGAAAAGCAAGAGGAGATGTCCCACAAGCCAGAACTGGCTTCTGTATGTAACAGCCAGACAGCAGGAAACATTTTTTCAGAGAGTATATATTAGACCATTTGGGGTGAGAATAGCATAAGTATAGGGAGTATTGTGGAATATTACATACACATCATTAGTGTGTAGTGGAGATAAAGATAGAAGAAACAGCTAACATTTATTGGGGGATCCCTATATTTTGTGTATTTGCATAAGTACCTCAGATTCATATGTTTGTTAAATGGTTTTACCAGCCCTATAAGGTAGAAGATACTGCATCAGTAACTATTTTATATAAAACAGGAGTGAGGGAAGTAAGGTAGCTTAAGATAAACAGAAACAAACCCAAGTAGTCTAACAATACTTGTGCTTTTTAAATCTCTCCTGCCTTTCCTAGAAATGTGCTTAATGTTTCTGCCTGATTCTGTAGAAGTATAGCATTCTATGATTAACACAGGGACAATTTTCCTGAGATACCATTTCCATGGTAACTTCTATCTAAAGTATTCCTAGCTTTCAGGGACTCTATATTCATGTATGAGTCTGTTTTCTAGGTAACATTTTCACAGTAAATCAGCTTTATATTTTCCTTTAAGTCAGTAAACAGCTATTTGTTAAGTTCTAAGTTAACAGTACCAGTTACTACTAGATTAGATGGTCTGGTTCTCCCTTGTAGGGCTTTGTATCTTGGAGGATGGAAGTAGTGAACAAATAAACCACCTTAAGTTGATTTTAGAGTCTTAGTGCTGCTGTAAGTGAAACAAATGGAATGGCATGGAGGTGAGACAGAGAATTTAGAGAGTCTTCCCTTTTCTGATGAAGTGATATTTTGACTGGAGACCTGAAAGGCAACCAAACACTGGCCAGGCAGGCAAAAGTCTTTCTGTTTGGGGAAACTGACTAAGTTAGGGAGTAGGAAGCCTAATCATAGTAAGAGTAGTAAGTGTAAGCTTGAAAGGCACCTGGGCTCAGATTCTCTAATTTTCTATAGGCTATAAGGAGTTCAGATTTTTGTTATAAAGGCAGTGGGAAACCATTCAAACACAAACATAGTTTGAGTTTTCTGGCCACATCAGGCCAGAGGTCCAGACCTGCCCACAGCCACTTTTCCCCAAAAAATGACTCAGACACTTATATTAACTTCATGCTGTTTGGCTTATGTCTCTGGCACATTGCTAGCTAGCTCTTTCATCCTAATTCAACTCATTTCCATTAATCTGTCTTGCCATGTTGCCTGTGGCTTACCTGTTTCGTTGCATGTTGATTCTTTGGAGGCTGGATCATCTCTGTCTGACTCCACCCTCCTTCTACCTATGTTCCGATTTCCTTCCTACTGCTATGGTGCTCACCATAGGCCTAAACAGTTCCTTTATTTAAAGAATGATATTCACAGCATATAGAAAGACAGTCCCACTCACACAAATGCAACTGTGTATAATTTGTATTAAGAAACTAATCTGGCTGCTGTGTGAAATACAGTTGCACCTGGGGGCTAGCAAATACCAAGACAAGAAAATGGAGAAAAAAGTTTAAATACTTTGAACATCTTAAATGAGGTGTGTGGGTGACTTGGTCTGTCATAAACATTAAAGAGAAATGAAAGGACTGGGAAAGATTTTATGTATTATGTATACAGTGTTCTGCCAGCATGTATCTCTGTCCACTAGAAGAGGGCACCAGATCTTATTATAGGTGGTTGAGAGTCACCATGTGGATGCTGGGAACTAAACTCAGGACCTCTGGAAGAACAGCCAGTGCTCTTAACCTTTGAGCCATCTTTCCAGCCTAAAAATAACAGGTTTTATATTGATTTGATTTACAGAATATTTGAGGAACTGGACAAATGAAGAAATTTTAAATTTCATTCCTAGGCTTTTTACTTAAAAACACTAGACATTTGTTTGAGATGGGGAAAAACTGGGTGAAGGAATCAAGAATTTCTTTTTGACCTTTGAAGGTTTGAGATTCAAGTAGTACTATTCATTCATAACTGGATGATTACATCTGGCCGGTTAGCTCAGTTGGTTAGAGCATGGTGCTAATAACTGGATGGTTGCATCTAGAACTCAAGGGAGAGCTGTTTTTGTACAATTTAAGTAATTTTACAGTTGTCAGTTATGTAAACTAAAGCAAAGTCAGGGAGATTGAAGTTTGGAAAGGTAGCATATTTTTCCTGTTAAGCTAGCTTGCCCAGCATGTGTTTAAATGGCTGACTCATTGAATTTGGTATAAAATATTAGATCAAATAGATAAAATGTGTCTGAGTACATGTGTATATAATTGGACACAACTCTTGAGTGTGTGGGTATGTGTGGTTGTGAAATGAAGACTTACCCTTTGTATATATGTAGGTATCTTTCTCCTATAAGATCCCCAAAGAAAAGAAGTTCAACTACACGTGTAAATTCTGCTGCAAATACAGAGACACAAGCAGCCTCAGCCCTCCATACTCAGAAGCCATTGAAATCTACCTCCCTTTCTCTGTTTTACAAAAAAGGTCAGTAGAAGATTCGTTTAAAGAGCACAGACTCTGGAACTAAGTATACTAGGTTGAGTCATGGCTGCAGTACTTATATGTGACCCTGAGCAAATGACTTCATATCTCTCTGCTTCTATGAAAAAAAAAATCTACCCTATAAAAATATTACTTTATAGGGATTAGGAGATAATTAGTACATATAAAATGCTTTCAGTGGTGTTTAGCTATATGCACTCAGAAAATGCTACATTAGGGTTGTTGTTTCTGTTATGTCTTCAAGTTTGTGTTTGGAAATAACACCAATATTATTTTGCTTTTCAAGTGTTTGTCTGGAGTTGAGATCATTTAGTGTAGTATTGCCCAGTACAGACATATTTCTTGGATATTCAGGACATTTAAGAAGTGTACTAATCAGGTTACATAGGAAGCAGTCTGTGTTTGTATGCAGATGTAGTAGAATAGCAAGGTCCACCTTGCAAATCTGTGGTGTATATGCACAATGAAGTTCTTATCTGCTTGAAGTTCTTTGCAAGAATGAAAGGCCAGATTCCTTTTGATAAGACTTTTCTTAATTTTATTCAAGTTACAAATATGCTGAGCCTCATAGGCACATAGTAAGATTTGGCCTTGAGTTATATAGTAATTCTAAAATGCAGCTTCTAAACCAATAGAATCCAGCTAGAAAGTTGTATAAATGAGGAAACTGGGTATACTAACTAGAACTCTTCATTCAGAAATTTACATTAGGACCACAGGTACTTTGTTTTTAACAACCTTCCAAGTCAGACATAAAGTTTCAGACCTTTGGAGATAAATTGTTAGCTTTGAAAAGTTCTGTTTATCCTATGCAAGTCTTTAAAGGAACATTTTGAACCATGAGTCTATACATGTAAAATAAATGGATAAAAATACAAATTCCTTCTCTCCAAAGTCATATTTGTAGTGGTACTCTTAAACTAAACTTCCTGTCACAGCCATGTTGCACTGATACAGTTTATAGTTTTCAAGAGTATGCTCCATTGGTATTTATAGAGAAATGCATGGCATGATTTTTTTCTCTTAAGATTAGAAAAAAGAATAATCACTTACAATTTCATTAGTTAAAAAAGTAATCTCTCTAATATTGCTAATGGAAATTTCCAACATCTATGTTGAGTGGTTACCAACAGGAACAAAGCAGATCTTATTTGGTTTACTTAACTTCAAAATATCTTATGACCTTTCTTCTCAGCCTCGGTTTCATAATATAATAGCCAGTTCAGCAAGTACTATTACTTGCTACATGTAATAGTAATGTAAGCCTTGTGCATGTAACACTGCTAACACTAGAGATCATTTATTCATAAGGAAAGGAGTTTTAGAGTCTAGGTTATTATTAAAATGCTACTTGTAATATCATAGAGGAATTTAATGTTTAAAAAAATCTACTCGTAATTGAAAATGAACAGTAAACAGGCTTCATTCCCCTTACACCTGCAGTGTACCGTCTAGCTTATCTCCGACTAAATACACTATGTGCACGCCTTCTGTCTGAGCATCCAGAACTAGAGCATATTATCTGGACTCTGTTTCAGCATACACTGCAAAATGAATATGAGCTCATGAAAGACCGGCATTTGGACCAGGTAAGAAAGTCAGTCACTTCACCATCATTTCTTCCTACTCGATGTTAACTGTGTGCTGATTTCCCATGTAAAGACTGGATTCAAATGAACAGCTACCTTAGTTTAGTCATCTATACCATCACTTGTTGGGTACCCATTAATAGTTCTTGCTATAGTTCTTACAAATCAGAGCTTTAGATTTTATATGTATATTTTATTAATATTTATTTTTATTTTATGTGAATTGGTGTTTTGCCTGCATGTATAACTGTAAGGGTGTCAGATCTTGGAATTACAGACAATTGTTAGCTGCCATGTGGATGCTGAGAATCGAACTCAGGTCCTCCAGAAGAACAGTCAGTGCTCTTAACTGCTGAGCCATCTCCCCAGCCCCTAGTACATTTTTCAAGATCAATTTAACTGTCCTGAAACTTATATTTTCATATGAATTTTAGTACTGACTTGTCACTTTCTCTATAGATTTTGAAATAAGCATTGAGTGGTTTCCATTTGATGGTATATTGCCATCTTAACACCAAGTCTTCAGTCCATGCATATGTGATATCCTTCTACTCTTTTAGGTTTTAGTTATTTTCAATAATGTTTTATAGTTTTCAGAATGCAAATCTTTTTTTTTAAACTTTATTTATTTATTTATTTATTTGCCTTGGTGTTTGCCTGGAACTGGAACTACAGACAGTTGTTAGCTGCCATGTGGGTGCTGGGAATCGAACCCGGGTCCTCTGGAAGAGCAGACAGTGCTCTTAACCGCTGAGCCATCTCTCCAGCCCCAAGAATGCAAATCTTATACTTATTTTATTAACTATATTCCTAAATATTTTGTTTTTTTAAATGATGATGGAAATTATTTTTATTTCATTTTGAGCCATTCAGTTGCTTTATATGAATTGAGCTGTGTGGTTTTGGTATCACCAAATATTAGCCTCATATAATTGTTAAGAACTTATAATTTCAGAAGAATTTTTGAAGAATTGGTATCGATAGTGAGTCTTCTTGAAATTTCACTGAACTCACTACTGAAGCCCGTGAGTATGGGCTTTTGTTTGTGAACAATTAGAGTCAGTTTTTTGTTTTTTTTTTTTTTAATTTTTTCAGTCAGGGTTAGCAGTTTGCATAGTTTGAGGAACTTTTTTTCATTTTAATTAATTTATTGGTACATAATTTTTCATAATATTCTCATATAACCCTCTTGTTTCAGTAAGATTGATAATCTCAACAAGATATTTTAAGCAAAAAGTTGATTAGTATAAAAGAGTATCTTATATATATTTGGATGTGTAAGTTGAAGCATATTGGACTTTTTTAAATAGATGTTTATTGTTTTATGTTCCTACCACTCTCCATAACACAGATAATCAGATTCCTAGAGAAATAAGATTTTTGCAACTCAGATTTTTATGAGTGATACTTTAAACATTAAAGTAGAAGAAAATAGCAATTGGCACACTGCAGCATACATGGCATTCTCAGTGCGAGGCTCATTGATAAGACAGTGTGCAGGAAATGGTGAGTAGGAATCCTTTGTAATAACAGATGTGAGCAAAATGTTGCAGAAGTGTTGAATACTTGAATTAGGTAAAAGAAAAAAGTTCATACAAGTTTTAAAAATTGATATTTAAGGCCAAAGAGAATCATTTTCAAATCTTAGTTTTGCATTTAAAATAGTTTTATTGAAAGATACCATATAGAAAATCCTTTTATCATAGGCATATATCCTAATGAAAATTCAATAGCAAAATTAATCCAAGCTATGTTCAGATGGTGTCAGAACCCAGTTAAAAGTATAGGGTCTCTGTCAATAGAATGTCCTTACACCAAATTATTACGTGTGAAGACTAAGTAGCTTCATACTTTTTCATACGACCTTTTAAAAACAGCATGAATCATAGTTAGCTTGTTCTGGCTTTTGATAAACATTAAAGAACTGGGGCTAAAGTTAGGGTAACTCAGTGAACTGGATAGTCAGTCCTGAATATCTGAGGTAGCTGCTGGCATTTTGTTTTGTAAATACAGATGTTTGGTTAATCACTTTACATAGATTTTCAAACTAAGCTTAAAATAGGTAGAAAAATCTTAGAAGAATTTAAACTACCTTTTTTTTTTAATACCAAAAGAAAGCTAGTAATAGTTTTAAAAGGGAGGCAAAATAATAAAGTTCTGAGTGCTTCTGTCACTTACTTGTTAGATTATGATGTGTTCTATGTATGGCATCTGCAAAGTGAAGAACATAGACCTTAAATTCAAGATCATCGTAACTGCGTACAAGGATCTTCCTCATGCTGTCCAGGAGGTAGGTAATCACTCATGGTAAGACTTTGAAAAATAAATCAGTATTCATAATTATTTCAGTTGTTAATTGGAGATCATATATTCTGATTTAATTTTATAATGTTTGATTATTTACAACTAAAATGGAGTTAGAAAACTATGAGAAACTATAAAGTCCAAATCCCATACTTGAAGTTTATAAATAATACTATATTTGTATATAATAATAACCAGGATATTTGAAATAAACTTTGTAGTATATTAGTTTTTATTTTTCCACTGGAAAGACAATATAAGTGAATCTTTATAAAGACATAATAAGATTTTTCACTGCAAGCCCATTTTATGTCTTTGGTTTCCCATAGAGAGGTCATCATGAGAAAACACACTAAGTATGACATACATTTCACACTAGCCTGGAGCACAGCAGGGAATCCTGAGTTATTGTTTCATCTGTCATTGAATTTTTGGAAAGTGATATTGGTTTTGTTTATATATTTGTAGTTGTTTTCTAAATCTAGTTATATATATTGTATAACAGAGGTATCCCATAACATTTCTGTAGTTTTACCTAATTAAAATTTACATAAGTTAGACATAGTGGCCTAGGCCTATAATTCCTACTTGGAATGCTAAATGAGAAAGAGATATCATGAATATGGAGTTACATATGTAGACCCTGTTTGTAAAAATAAAAAGTGAATAAATAAATTAAGTTGCAAAATAAATGTTGACTTAAATGTCTGCTTCTTGCAAGGGAGTAAGTAGTGTACAATTCCTAAACCCTTTATACTAAAGAGCTGCTCCAGGATAGTGAGTCAACATTACTGCATACGGGGGTTATGGTGCTGGCTTTTGCCTAGCTCAGCATATCTAACTCTCTTATAGGATAGCCAGCTTTTCATCTGTGGCTGTCAGGCCATTTCTCTGGATCACTTTGGTGACACTTTACTTTGAATAGGGCATCTATAATCTAAATCTAAGGAAGCCTTTTTAGATTATTGCTTTCTTTATAAAATGTGGAGTTTTTAAAATAAAACTATGTACAGCTATTTTAAAAGAAAATTTAAAGAGAGTTCTTCAATTCATGTAACTTGTTTTTTTATTATTTTTCCTCAGACCTTTAAACGTGTTTTGATCAGAGAAGAGGAATTTGATTCCATTATAGTATTCTATAACTCAGTTTTCATGCAGAGATTAAAAACAAATATTTTACAGTATGCCTCCACCAGGGTATGTTGAAAATATTCTTTTATTGGGGAAATCGAATGACAAAGTAGTGGAGCCCCACCAAAACATTAGATCAATTATCTTTTTCCCCTTTTCTTATCTCTAGCCTCCTACCTTGTCGCCAATACCTCACATTCCTCGAAGCCCTTACAAGTTTTCTAGTTCACCCTTAAGGATTCCTGGAGGTAACATCTATATATCACCCCTAAAGAGTCCTTATAAAATTTCAGAAGGTCTGCCAACACCCACAAAAATGACTCCGAGATCAAGGTTGGTGTTTCCTTTTTAAGGGAATATTGAAAAAAAATTTATGTGGATAATTTTGATTTAAGCATTAAAATCTAAAGCTATCTTTGTTTAAAATGAGCTACACTGTTGTGTATCTAATTTCCTTATATACATTAAGTAAATGTATGAAAAGAATTTGGGAAGAAAAACAATAAGTTTACCTAGATGGGCTTGCCCAGCTGCTGAAGTCTCTTCTGTGCATAGTTTGAGAACCAATATTGATGTGTGCTTCAAAACATTACTAGGTTTTTTGGTTTGTTTGTTTGAGGGGGAGAGGTGGTGCCCAGATAAGGTTTCTTTGTATAACAGCTCTGGCTGTCCTGGAACTCCCTCTATAGCCCAGGCTGGTCTCAAACTCACAGAGATCCACCTGCCTCTGCTCCCACCTGCTGAGATTAAAAGCATGTGCTGCCACCACCACCCAGCTAAAATACTAATAGTTATGTAAGCCATCAAAGTAGACCATTGTAGCCTAACAATATTTATTTATTTATTTACTTACTTACTTATTTTAAGCAGGGTCTCAACTGCATAGCCCTTGGCTGGCCTAGAACTTGCTATGTAAACTGGTCAGGCTACTTATTCAGAGATCCACCTGCCTCTACTTCTGAGTACTAGGATTAAAAATACTCTAAATTTACCATAAACTCTATGGATCTTATTATTTTGCTTGTTATTTAAATGGAGTGATAAGGGCTGGCAACAAGACCATCCATAAACTACTTGCCACACAAACCTAATGATGAGATCCATTCCTGGATCCATGATAGGAGGAGAGAATCAGATTCTCAAAATTGTTCTCTGACTTTGACATGCTTGCTTACACTCACACACAGAGATCATATATACAGACATATTAATAATAAGAAATGAATACATTTTAAAATGAAGATGTTTTATTAAGTATAGATTACTGTTAATTGAGAAAACCCACCTTTCTTAATTCTGTTGGTATATTTCTTACATTACATTGGGCATTTCTGTTTCAGAGGGCTCTGTGGCTCAGCAAAATGAACATGAAGCTGTTTAAAATTCCTAGATGAAAGATTTTGTACAATAACAAATGATATCTCTAGCTTTGAAGTCCTTCATTTGACTAATTATGTATTATTGTGGGCTATTTGAACTTGGCTTAATGCTTATAAAGTAAGAGGCCAATTAACTAGTATAATTAATGCACTCTCATCAGAAATTCTCAGGACAGGTAGTGTTTACCTGGTGTGGAAGAAAAACAAATGAGGAGAAAATGGCTTTTTAGGAAACACCTGTACAGTATATTTAATTACATGGAGAATGCACACTTGTGGTTAAAATTTCAAACTGCATAGAAAAATATTAAGTAAATAATAACTGGAAATATGATGGAAGGCTCCTGTGTGTGTGTGTGTGTATTCCTATTTGTGTGTTTACTTTTTTTCCTCTTTAAAGCTATATCCTTCAGTATGTAGCCCAAGATAGCCTCTAATTCACAGCAGTCTTACTGCTTCAGCCTCCCGAGTACTTAAATTACAGGGTGAGCCGCCATGCCCAGTGTGCCTTCATGCTCATTTTAGGGAAGAAGTCACACTGTGAACATCTTAATTGGCAAATCACTCATGAGGCTTTAGAGAACTGTAGTATTTTTATTCATGTACCTTATTTACGTATTCTGATTAATCAGATATACATGGAAGGATGTCACCAAGGAAATAGAAGACAATTGTCTACATAGCTACTAGTTCCATTTGTATATTTTAAAATCTTTATTGGCCTACATAAAGAAATACTTTTTCAACTTTATAAACAAAAATATAAATTATAACTGAGTCTAGTAACATAGACTTGTGATCTCAGTTGCTTAGGAGGCTGAACACAGAGTATCTCAAGTTCAGAACCTGCTGGGCAACTCAGTGAGACCTTGTCAAAAGAAGGTTTGGGATGTCTCCCAGTGGTAGAGCACTAGCCTAACATATACAAGTCCCAGTTTCAACTCTCTGTAATGGGAAACAAAACCAAACCATAGATGATATGGTTGAAATGAAGACAAATAGAATAATAAGGATCTCTGATAATAGAATACATAAAAAATAGTTTTTACTACATATCAATATAAATTCTATCTGAAGTCTGATTATTGCTTTAAAAGCATAAATTGTTAAAATTATACATATTGGGAGGAGTGGGGCTCATATGCCATGGCACATGTGATGATCAGGGGACAGCTTTGTAGAGTCTATTCTCTCTGTTCTGTGCGTTTTGGTGATGGATCCTAGATTGCCAGATATGTGTAGCAAGTGCCTCCACCTGCTAAGTCATCTCACCAGACCGTCTTAGTCTTTAAATTCGTACTGTTGTTCCTTTTATATTTGTTTACTTGGGGGTCATGCATGCTGCTGTGCACGCGTTAGGGTGAGAGCACAACTTGTGAGACTAATTCCCTCCTGCCATGAGCTTCAGAGATGGAACTCAAGTCATGAAGGCCTCAGTGCTTTTACCTGCTGAGCCATCTTACTGCTCTGTCAGATTCTAGTTGTTGACTTCAAAGTTGGAGTCAGATGTAACTTAAATTAGAATGTGGTTACATTTATTGACTTAAGAAGAACTAAGTAAAGATAATCTTAAAACTTTCTAAAAATCCTCTTTGAAATATGAGCCGTGGTAGAATTATGCTCTACAAACCTAGAGTTATTGTTGCAGGCCTCAGAAATCTGGGGTAGAGCTCAGTGGAAGAGTGCATGACTAGCATATTTGAAACTTTGGGGTTGATCTTCAGCACCACAAAACAAACCAACATCTGACTAGCTGTGTTTTAATCACACTAACACTAGTAGGATAACCCCGATGGATATAAGGTGTCAGTGACTTCAGGAACAGGAAACTCATCTCTGGTGGTTGAGAATGACGTGTCCTTGCTCATCTCTGCACATCTGCACAGTCTGTGTCTGGTTTTCACAACTAACTCACATTTTATCTTAACTTGACAGAATCTTGGTCTCAATTGGTGAATCATTTGGGGTGAGTATTTATTTCTGTGAAAAATGATGTCATAGAATGTTATATAAAGTGTCCTGAGCAATAGGATGCAAGTGCTATGTGCCCTGCATCTTCCTTTATTGGGTGGTTTGTTGTTGGACATCTGCATATGAACATCAGTCATTTATATAGCAACTATAAAAGAAATGGAAAATTTCCATAATTTGAGCTTATAGGTACAATTGCCCAGATATGTCATCTTACATCAATTGATAATTTTATATAAAACTGAGAACACTAGCTGAGATTTATTTTCAAATCAAGTTAAACTTTGAGTAACATTCGTAATTGATGAACTTCCAAATGGTTTTCTAAACATTTCTCTGAGATTATATAATACACATGTAAATAGTCATTTATATATACATATAAAGTGTTTTTATGCTCACAGTACTCCTAAAGTGAAGCGTGTGTTCTCCAACCCTAAACATAGCTGGTGTCACCCAGTTCAGTTCAGTTTGGCTTGATTACCCAGTGGTCTTTAGATCCCACAGGTAATAGGGTTGAGGTCATTAACTTCTTCCAGATGCCAGTCACAAGTGGTAAACTCCTGGGTTACACCAGTTTTCCATCCAAATTGGCTAAAAGTTAAAGGATCTCTGTAATATTTCTTATTTCCAGTTTGACCATTTGCTAGAATATTTGCAAAATTCTGGAAAATGGTTTACTGACTTTTAACAGTTTATTGCAAAAGACACAGATGAGCACCGAATGAGGAGACACATAGGGTGATATCCAGTGGGGTCCCTAATCCGTTTCTGTGGAGTTAGTAGCTCAAGAGCTGTCCCATTCCTGATGCCAAAGGATTTTATTTTGTACAAATATTTGATTAACTAAATCTCTACCCATTTTCCCCACCTAGAGTTTAGGAACTGTGGTTGACAACTCTCAGCTTCTAACCAGAGCTTGTCATTCTCAGACTCTGACCCCAAGCTGATGCTATCTAGGCCCACAAGGGGTCTTACTGTTAGAACAAAAGGTGGCCTATCATCCTTATCACTTGGGACCTTCCAAAGGTTTCAGGAGCAGGAAGACAAAGGCCACATGGTACCACGTGTATGTATATAATCTCATACAAATGTTTACACAGATTCTGAGAATCAGTAATTTAGGATTTAGCATGAGGAATTCTGAAATGAAGCACCATATTCACACCTTAGCAGCATGTCTCTAGCTACTGGTCTCTTGCACACAAGCAGTGCTCTAATGCTCATTTACTCATGTATTCTCTCCACCCCCACTTTCTTCCCTTCCTCTCAGTGCTGGTCTTTCCCTGATAAACAAGGAACTGAGATAGTTGGACAGTGCAGAGGGTAAAGGCACTTGTTGCATAGGCCTAGAGTCTGAGTTTGACCACAGAACCCACATAAATAGATGGTGGAAGAAGAGAACTGACTCCAAGTTTGTCCTCTGACCTTGGCTTGTGCACCATGGTACACATGCTCACATTCACACACATCATGCACACATGATAATAATAAATAAAATTTGGTTCTTAAATAATTGGTTTTATGATGAGCCAAGCATAATGATAAATATCTGTGATCTCAGCATTTAGGAGACAGGTGAGGGGATTAAGAATTTGTGGCTACTCACAAATGAAAAATCAGTTCTCTCTAATGGAGTCTCTCTGGAGATACAAACCACTCTTAAGGGCAGGTCCCATGCTCAGTAATAGATAATTTACATGAAATGGAAGCTCTTTGTCTCATAAGGTTTTGATAGGGTGTTTTTTTTTTTTAAATGTTAAAGGCCTTTTGTGTATATATATTACAGCTTTTGGTTTTGTGTTTTAGGGGATGCTTATGTGTACAAGAGTGTGTCTCCACATCTACATGTGTACCTTGTGCTTTTTCTTTGGCACTTTGTCTTCTGTTTGTTTTGTCCTATCTTTGTTTTTATCTTATTTAATTTATTATTATTATTTAGATGCATATTTGTTTTCTAACAAGAGACAAAAGGAATATGAATTCTAATGAAAGGGAAATGGGGAAAATATCAGAGAAGTTGGGGGGAGACGAAACTGATCAAAATATATTGTGTGAACAATATCTATTTCCAATAAAAAGAAAAAATTTAAAAAGTTTGTGGCTAGCCTGGGCTACACAGTGATTTGTAGGCCAGCATGGGCTATATAGCAAAAATGTTTTTTTAGGGGAAAACATAGGAGAGCAAGAAAAAGGGAGGGGAAGAAGAGCGAAGAGGAGACTAATCAAGTTTAAAACCTTTATGAATTATCAGCACTTCAACTAATGCCATTATCAGTGGTGACTTGTAACACATCCACATATGATGTGTCAATCCAGCATCCATGAAATGAATCACAATTCTTTGTGGCCTTCCTTCTCATTATGAATTTTCCAGAAATTTAACCCAGCTCTGCTACTTCTATGAAAAAAGCTGTAGTTCCATATGTGGGTGAGTCCCAGCAGGGCCACAGGCTAAGCCATTGTGTGACAGCACAGGATGACAGAAACAGCGCTGCTTGGAAAAGATGGGAGGACTCAGGAGGAATGGGGGTTTAGTGAAGGCAGAATTGGCAGTCATGTTAATTCTTTTAAAATCTCTCATTTACTACAATAAGACAAAGAATTAAAATTCAGAGATTACTTCTGCCTACTTTTGACATACCTCAAAATACAATTTGCATTTGTTAGCTTCACAATGTTGTTATTTAATGACTCTAAATAAGAACTCTGAATTGTAGACGTCTGAGAAGTTCCAGAAAATAAACCAGATGGTGTGTAATAGTGACCGAGTGCTCAAAAGAAGTGCCGAGGGTGGTAACCCTCCCAAACCACTGAAAAAGTTGCGCTTTGACATCGAGGGTTCAGATGAAGCAGATGGGAGGTAAGAGTCATGGAGGCTGCAAAGCTGCAGTCTCAGTGCTGTCCTGCATCCTCAGTCCTTGTTCTGTCCGTTCTGTGTTGTGAGAACAGAGAGTAGATGTGGGACAGGGTCATACATGCCTGTAATCCTGGCAATTGGAAGGCAGAAACAGGCAGATCTCTGAGTTCAAGGTCAGCCAGAACTACATAGTGAGCCCTTGTCTTGAAAAGTAAGACAGAACAACTTCCTAGTGTGAGGTGGTAGAGTGGGAGGCTCCATGGAAATCCATAACGACTCAGCCATTACAAGGGCTACATGTGCTTTTAACATGGCTGCTGATACAAATATGTTAGTTAGAACTCAACATTTAAAAATTGTTCCTCTTAAAAATTACTCAGTATTCTGCTTTATAAGAACCATTAAAAATTTATATAATCATAAATTTGTGACATCTTTATTTTAAATAACTTGGAAGGTTTTTAAATTAAACCAAAATTATAGCATAAAGTGTCATTGAAAGCAGATTTACTAGGAAGTTGCATGCATGCTTTTGAAATATTTTGTGGTTTTTTTTTCTATCTGTAGTAAACATCTCCCAGCAGACTCCAAATTCCAACAGAAGCTGGCAGAAATGAGTAAGTACTCATCCCTCACTGTGCACACAGAAAGAAGCAGCTGCTTTCATCGAAGACAATCTTTCCATTCTATGAAGGAATCCACACATTATTCCTTCAGTTGGCAGTTATTTATTCATTTAACATTCAGATAAAACAGGAGTATATATTTGCCTCTCACATTGGTGGACTAAGTGTGTGCTACCAAGTGAAGGTCATCAGCACACTTACACTGCTATTGAGATTTCTTAGGGAGCTAGAGATGGGAGGAGCAAAAGCTCAAAGTCATTCTGGGACAGTAGGAATGTTTGTAATTGGTTTTCAGTGCTAGGATTAAATGGCAGTCTTGCCAGAGGACTATCTTCTAGCTATACTTGTAGATTTTTTTAAAATGAAGAATGTTAGACTTAATTATTCTTTAATGTGTGTGTATGTATGTATGTATGTATGTATGTATTGTGTAGATGGGTGGATTTATAGGCAGCTGTAAGCCACAAGGCTCGGGTGCTGGGAATGGTGTATGTAAGAGAGTAGGTGCTTTTAACCATGGAGCCATCTTTCCAGCCCTAAGAGCATAGCATCCCACCTTCCTACTCTCCCTTGTGTGGCTCTTCCTCTTTTCATTTGTTTCCCTAGGCAGTCTTCTACTTTATTTTATATGTAAAAACATGATTTTTACATATAAAATAAAAATGTTTGTCTTTTGTTTTTAGTAATTAAAGTGTTTCAGTTTTGACCATGTTATATAATTAACTATTTTTAAAATGTTAATGCCCACTTTAAACTATGTCAAAAAAAAAAAAAAAAAGGTTTGGAAGCCAGGGGAATGTCTACTATTATGAAAAATACAACATTCATGCTACAGGCTGAGAGTGTGGTTCTAGTTGTTTAAATGGCAAAGGTATCTAAACTTCTGTATTTTTAGACTAATGGTTTGCAATGTGGCACATGTAGGAATGTACATGGTTGTGTTGGGGGAGGGTCATAAAGAAAATGGTATTTTTGAAAATGTTTATTTGAGGTATACATTACATATTTTATTTATTACATCTTTGAGAATTTCATATGAAGTGTTTTGATCATTTCCCCTTTCTCCGACTCTTCCCAGATTTATTTTATAATTACATACACACATGCAACACACATACATATTCTGGTATAGCTTTAAAAAAATTAAACAGGGGAGTCTAGCTTTTTAAAACATTAGGTAAACATGGTAATCCCAGCACTTGATAACCTAGACAAGAGGAGCATGAGTCCAAGACAAGAATGGACCTTGTAGCAAGACCTCATGTGGAAACCAAAATGACCCCTCCTGCAGGGTTCAGAGCTCCAACTACTTGGTATGAGCCTGGCAGACATAGTAGCCGCTGGTCCTCAGAACTATTAACATTCTTTGTTGCTTTTTCAGCTTCTACTCGAACACGAATGCAAAAGCAGAAAATGAATGATATGGATATCTCAAACAAGGAGGAAAAGTGAGAATCTCAGGACCCTGGACACTGTGGACCCTGGGGACATCTAACTCATGTCTTGTGGATGTGACTGTAGTTCCCAAGTTCTACTAATGGCCATGTTTACTCATATTATAGGTATAAAATGTGCAGGTACAAGTGGAATATTTGTGTGGATGTTCCTAAGCCACTTCAATATTGTGATCAATGGTATAGAATTAACAGTACACAAGATTGAGAATCTTGTGCAGATTATGCCATTTAAAATATGAAAGCAGAATTGTTTGTATTTTCAGCGTGAGCCTGCTGCCCTCCAAAGTGAGGCTGCCTCTGGAGAGGGGTCCTACAACCCCTATGCCTGCCTGACTACTTTGCCTTTCCTCCTGGCACATGTGTGATGTTTGCTCTTGGTTTTATTAATTTATATGTATTTTTTAATTTAACGTGAATACTTAGAAAACGTGTCCTGTCTTCCAGATGCAAGTTGATTGACTGTCCACATTCAACCAAATTATCTTGAATCTTCTATTGACAGATTGTTACAAACCATGGAAAAGTACTAATTTCTACATATTGGGCCTATTTTAATCTTCGAATCTAATGTACTGTGTGTTTGTTTTACATATTTTACCTTTGAAATACAAGCAAAAAAATCAAAGTATAAACATATGATACTGTCTTACTACTGACACAAATTTCATACCTCAGATCTATAAGAATTGATTCTATTTTCATCCAACTCATGCTTTAACTGAATATTATTGATAATACTCCAGGTATTTTTCTTTTAATCATTCAGATTACTAAATTTGTAAGTACAATGTGGTACTTGAAACTCAAGTCTGGCCACAACTGTGCTGCAGAGGACCCTAGTACAGTACAACCCAAGTGCACTTTCTCATTTTTCTGGGTCCTGAAGAATCAAGATACAAATGAATTGTGTTCCACAAGCAGACTGTTAACTATAGGAGCCTCCTCCCCCTCCTTTCTTCTTTTTCCTCTCCTCATAGAAATAGCTCAGTGCACCTCAGAAGTTATTCTGCTCTTCTAAATTTGGGAGAGTTTGTGTTTTCTCTGGAATGGTATATTTCTTCCAAGGATCTTTTGAACTGGCAATTATCTTTTTCTTTTCTTTTCTTTTCTTTTTTTTTTTAAGTCAATCTGGTCTAATAACACTGGCTTGTTCAAAGCCACACTATTTCTAGTCCAACATTACTTCAAGTAATCAAAGGTGTGTACAATAAGTTAGGCATTAATGTTCTTTCTCATTCCATGAAAAAGCTTCATATTCAAATAGCTTCATTGAAAACAGAGGCACTCCCCCTCACCCCTCCACCTAAAGGTGTATTTAAATTATCTTGTGGATTAACTTATTTAGAGATGGTATAATTTAAAATAGGTGATATTTAAGATAGCATCCGCTAGCATTTAAGAAAATCACTTTTTAAAAACGCCATACTTTTTGAAAAGAACTCTGGTCTTGTTAGAAAACAAACTTTATTTTCTTCTCAATTTAGTTTTGGTTTTACTAGTTTGGTATCTCCATAACGAAAGCACTAGACAGCTCTTCTCATTCCTTCATTAAGTTTGCATGCACATCATACAGATTAGTTAGGTTTAGGTCAAGGGCTTACCATACCTTTAGGTCTTTTGGTAATAAGTTCAAGTTAGAATTAGTGACAGAATTATAGGAATTTTCAAAGATTCTGTATTGAGATTTCTTAAAGGCTGCAGATACTGCACTGTTGGCTTTGTTTTTGTACTGGTTAAAACTATACATTCAAAATTGCTATGTTCCTATTTTCTATTATAGTTTGTCTATTTTAAAATAAACTAGTTGTTAAGAGCCTTACTGGTGTGATATGGTCTCTGTGCTAAGTGTTTTCTGTATATGAGCATTCTCCTAACATTTCATTCATTCTGGTGAACCTCAGAATTTGCTTTTAGGCCCATAAACACACACACACACACACACACACATATATATGGATATATTAATATTATTAATTTATACACACACACATATATATTTAAATTCTGTCCCGTTTGCCTCAAGTTTTGTGGAATGAAATTTGTTTAAAAAAACTATGTGTTTTTTGAGACCCTGTCAGAAACAGGCTAGAAAAAGGAAGCACTGTGAAGCCTTAAAAACAACTAGCACAGGGTACAAAGGAAGATCCAGGTGAGACAGTAGGTGGCTATTCACCTGCCAACTGGTGGCTGCAGGCCCTTCTTTGTCAGTAAATGATAAATCTATCCAAACATGGAAATATGATCGGAGGCTGTTTTACAAGAGCAAGTTAGTGAGGATTGGAGGCTCCAGAGGTAGGACTGAGTTTCAGAATAGGGGTCTGTGCTGTCTCCACTAGATGGGTACAAAAATAGAAAAACAAAACCACAGGACCAGAAAAAAAAAAACCTGGCTGTGGTGGCAAATGCTTGTAAGCACAGCATTCAGTAGCTGAGTGAAGAAAGTATGTGAGGGAGGCCACCATGGGTTATACAGAAGACAAATAAAGTTTTTTAAAAGGTGAAGAAAAGAGAGAGTGACAAACTGGAGGAAAATATGTTGCAAAAGATTCATCTGATAAAGGACTGTTATCCAAAATGTACAAAGAACTCTTTAAAGTTCAACAAAAAGAAAACAGAGTAATTTTAAAATGAGCCAAAGACCTATCCAGATAGATCACCAAAGAAGCAGCAGATGATGAATAAGCATATGCAGCGATGCACCACATCATACACCATCCAGTAAATGCAAAGGAAAACAATGGTAGCACCACACCTACTAGATTCTTGGACTTTGTGTTCACAGCCAGCATTGTTAGACTAGCTGGACTACAGTTTGTAAGCCATTGTGTGTGTGTGTGTCCAGCATTGTTAGACTAGCTGGACTACAGTTTGTAAGCCATTGTGTGTGTGTGTGTGTGTTCATAGAGATTCATTCTGTAAGTTCTGTGACTCTAGAAAAGCCTAATACCTTGCCAAAAACCAGTACAGACCATAAAAAAGATTTTTATATGTCTGAGACATGAGGTTGATATATTTTGTTATTCAACAATTTAAAAAGACAATTTGTTCTATCTTCAATTAAGTACTTTATTATCAAATAATTATACAGGAGGACAAAAATTCTATTTCCAATAAGGTTTCCTTTACGTCATATATTGTGAGACACTTAGAATCCAACACTACATCTTGTCTACCTTCTTTTTTGCTACAGGGTGACTTGTTATGATCTAAAAAACTTTCTCCATCATATTAATGCTACCCATGAAATGTCTTAGTTCTTTTCCATATAGTATTTACCTAGTGCCAGGTTAAGAAACATATTTTATAGTGACATAAAAGCTAGCTACAAGAAAAACACAATCTTACAGAGGGAGAGACTCAATATAAAGAAAAGCAGAGGGCTTTGTGCGATTTCATAAGGCAAATGATTCCAGAAACAACATTCAGAGTTAATACATCAATAATGCCACATAAGAAGTTAAATACTTGGGCAGTGGAAAATTAAAATTAGCCCTTGGGCCTTTGACAATTTAATTGCTAAGACCGTATTCTAATAATGCTTTAAATTACCCACTATTTTGCAGAACTATGAATTAAAATAATATGAATCTCAATTACAGACTTCTAGTTTTGTTTATTTCTTCACCCAACATAGCTGTTCTCAGCACACCCTTAAGACTGATAGTAAATGAACTAAATGCCTTTTATATACAATGCATAATGTTAGAGACTTAAAATCTGAGAGTGACAACATTATTAGTGTAATTGTTTATCTGCCAGCTGGATAATGGAACATTTCTCCAGAGCAGAATATATCATTGCCTCAAAGATATCCTAAGTGACTCAAAGGAAAAAATGGTAACTCTAATGGCATTTTCATCTTTTTAACAGCTACTTTTTTTCATGTCTTCATTATACTCTTTACCTCAAATTCTCCCAGAAGCTTCCAACTTTCCTACCTACCCAGCTAAGTGTTCTTTTTCTCTTAAAACAAACAAAGAAACAAAACCCAACCAACCAAATGACAAAACAAAAAAGCATGGAGCCATGGAATTTATTGATGTTGTTACAGCCAACTACTCCTGTGCTGATACAAGAGGGCAAATGCACATATGAAATTAGAGACTGATAATATGCACAAGATCTGTGCAAACTCACACCAGACAGATTCCTGGTTGGAGAAGAACAAGTAGACACGAAGTCCCACCATCTCTAACCAAGAAGCTATTTACAACCGATAAATAAAAATGCTGGGGGCGGAGGATCTTCACTGGAGTGAGGCTGGCTACATGGTCATGGTCTGAATGGCAGTGTCATACCCATGTGAGTACTCACTGCCTTCTACTGTAGACTGATCCTTTTGACAGAACACAAGAATTTCACCAGATGTAACTCATCAACACTGATAATTACAGAGAAGTTGTTTGACAGTGGCTTTTTTTTTAAAAAAAAAACAAAACGTTTGTTTATTTTTGCAGGACTGAAGTAGAAAGGCTTAACATTCGTGTTAGGAATCAGTTCTTAAAGGCTCCAACTCTGCTGGCTTTGCTGATGAAGTTCTTCAGAAGATCGTGGTCCATTTCTGCAAACCCTGAAGTTTGTGTTACTACAGTGAGATGATTTATACAAAATCTGAAGCAGAACTCTTCTAAATCCTAGGAACAATAACAGTTTAATGAATTTGTATTCCCCAGTGCAATGCAACAAGGCAAGAGAATTCCACTCAACAAAGGATTGGATGGCCAGTAGGAGGGAATTATCAGTAGAACAGTACAGTTACAGCTACTATATAACTACAATTGGTTGATGCTTCTGAAAATATAAATAACAGAAAGAACAATGACGAGGGCAGAGTATCTATTCCTTTCTTCAGAGAGAAGTATCTAAGCATAGGCAGCACCTTTTCTAGCAACAGTATGTGTCATTCATTCATTCCCCTTTCAATACTTGTTAAAAGTACTGTGCTGGTGTTCTTAAATGCTTCTGCCTGTGAAGAGTTTGTAGAAAGGGGAGACATCAAAACAACAGGCAATGCCAGGAAGCCTGGGTCATTAGCACACTTATTTTTTTCTCTGCATGACAATGGGTGCAATGGGTGCACTTCATCACATTACACTTTCAGTAATCTTAATCGGGCAAAATCTAAGTAAAGTGTGTGCTTGCCACATGTGAAGCTCTGGGGTCAATCTCCAGAACCAAAATAATTTTTATATATTTACATATATTTCAATATTAGTATGTGTATTTAAATTTATATAAAATTGGTACTAAGGAATGAGCTCAAAGCCTCAGACTAGGATGACTAGGGGAGTGTTCTACACCTAGGTATGATCTGACATAACACAAGGGATATCCGTTTATGTACAAATTTTAAAAGTTCTGTCTCTGTGTTGTTGAAGCTATTGTATTTTATAAAATACAAAGCTCTCAACAGTTCTCAAGAAATCATATATGTACATTGCTCATTATGGTCTTGTCTCTAAATACATATAAACTCTAGCAAATGCTGAAGATGAATGAGGACTGAGATCATCATCAACAGAAAACACTGACAGCCATGCAAACATGCACACAAACCCACAGGACGTTATCCTTGTAAGAAAGAAAAGCAGCTACACAAGAAAAATGCAATCACTTTATCCCACAACAGGTTGCTGGGGTTCCATACAGCTCTCAAGTACAAAATGGAATAGTCATGTACCCACACAACAGCAAAAATGTGCTGTCTGGATAGATATCAAATACCTCAAGGGACACTGGATAGCAGGCAGCACAGAACAGCATACAAGACAGAGTGGTATTTCTTAGACTGAACACTACAGAATGATGGAAGGATGCCTGACCACACCAGTACTGATGCTGTGGAAGCAGGCAGCTGAGCACTTTAGCATCTTAGAGATCCAGACAGCGTTACGACAGGTGCTAATTACTGGGAAGGCAGAATGACCCTCAGAAACTACCACTTACATCCAACTTCCTTTACTTTTCAGACTGGGAAGTCACCATAATTATTGTAAGGATGGGATTCAGAAAGAGTTTCTGGAACTTAAGTTGATATTGAATGAAATGACTTATCAGAGAATTCTGTCTCTGTATAAGATATGTCCTTTATTATTTCTCAAACATTATTTAAATGCTACTGTTTTTACACAGCCTCCTTCTAACAAAGGCTCTTAATTCTGTCATGCAAATAAAGGCGCCATGGTTCCCTGTCCCTTCTTCTCCCACACAACTCATACTTTGTCCAATACTTCCTCTTCATCACTCAAAGTAAGCGTGACTTCCTGTTTTCCTCAGAAGAGGCTCCATAAAGCCCTTCCCCCACATCTCCTCACCTCTTGCTACATACCTGTAGATACTCCTCTTTTGAGGTACCCCAGTGAATAGTCTGATGAACATAAGGCCTGCCTCCTCACTCCAGCATTAGGACACCCTGCTCCACCCATTCCAGGGCCTGCTCTAGCAAGTGTCCCCATCAGCTTGTTTTTCAATGTATTCTTTTCCTTTTCACACAAACATGCGTTGATTTATCTCAACCAGAGTGGCCCATTAAATCTGTCAGTAAATTACCAGGAAGATCTGTTTCTGGTCCCCAGCCCCCCCACCCCTTCCTCTGCCTGCATTCTCTCAGGCCTTCCTGCAGGGCTGTACTGCAACACTGTATTTTCACACTGGCAGATGTGAGCATGCACCTTGACTCACTTGGGGCTTTAATGTATTTAAGGATTTCTTTCTTCCTAAAATCCAAGTTTTCCCTAGCTTTCAGGGTATCACCTCCTGAACCAATACAAGCCTGACTTGTATATTTCTAAATATGTAAAATTTTACTTTTTATTCAACATTAAAATTAAAAAGTACTTGTGTGGAATGGCTTTACCCTGGTACCTGTAGTATCCTTTGCTAGTGCCCTTATTAAAATATTAACTTCTGACACTGAGTGCCTGAGACTTGCCTCGACCCTGTCTGTCTCATAAGACAGCTGGCTGGCGGCTCTCAGTACACATCTCTGAACTCCAGACTGGGCTACTCATTCACTCCTTACTCAGGGTCTTTCCTGGTGTTTCATAGATCCTTGAAAACAGATTCCTAGCATTTTCTTAAAATGCTGCTCTTAGCTATCCTACCTGACTTGGTGGTGCTCCTTGCCACCCTCCACCTCACAGTAAGAGAACTGATCTTTTTAGTTCTCAGGCCAAAAACCTTGGCATGCTCCTTAAACTGTCCTCCCGGGTCCTCACTCCACATCAACAGATCTTCATGCCTCTACCTTTTAAGTAGAGTTACAAACCAACCACTTTTCACCATTCCTATAGCAATGACTTGGGTGAGCCCATCCTTAGCACTTGCAGGTAGACATGGCCCTCATTGGACACTCCCTATGGCCACTATTCCATATGGATACAGTTGGGAAATTTTTAAATTTTTGACTGAAAAGTGAAACATCATGTTTAGAAATATATACAAGTGAGGCCCAGTGGCCCAGGCCTGCCCTTTGAGACACTTGTGGGGTCTTGAGACAAGAGGATGGCATGTCTGAGGCCTGTTTGGGGCACAGAGTGCTCCAGGTTAAACCTGGACTCGTAGTGATGGAAGAGCTGGGGATACAGCCCAGAGGTCACTCTCGCCTGGCAAGTACAGACAGAGCCTTAAGATTCAATGCCCTGTGACCGTGGACAGTCGTAATGTCTGCCCCGTGCATCGCTTCCTCCCTTAGAATTTCCTACATAAGCACATCACTGTTTACAAAAAAGGAAAAGGCATTCTCTTTTACTAGTCTTTTTTGAGTCACTGAAGAGGATATCCTTGTGCCAAAAGGAAACTGACTCCAAGAAGTTACGGCCTGCTTCCTACAGATTTAGCTCTAAAATAGTTTTCTTTCCTTCTTTACCATAACAATTCGTAGCCACTGTAGAAAGTTCAGGAAAAAAGCAAAGAGAAGAAAATAAAATGTATCTAAACTCCCTATGCAAGTATATGCACATTAATGACAGAGTCATCTTCCAGTTCCTCCAGGTATATTTATTTGTTCTTTGATTTTTTCCCCAAATTGACCGTGTTTTCTTTTCCGTCTTTACTATGAATAAACTGCCTTATTTTATGTTGTAAAAACTTTTCCCCCAACATGTTATTTACTTGTGAATTTATTTATGTGTGTGCTTGTACATGGAATATGTCATAGCACATACATGGAGGTCAGAGGGCAATTGGAGTGTGTTCCATGCTTCCATCATGTGGGTCCTGGGAACTGAACTCACACTGCCAGGCTTGGTAGCAAGCTCCTTTACCTGCAAGTCATTTCACACTTGATGTATAAAGATTTTAATCACTGGAAATGAGCTCAACCAATCTTTTATACCAATAGAGGGTTCGAATAATTTTCTAGTACTTTTGCTTATTTTTGTATGTTCTGCTTTCATCTACCTAGAGCTTACTTTCAGGTATGGTGATGGCACATAACTTGTCTTCTAGAAGAGTGACTTGTTGAAAGATGTTTTTCTTACCTGAGCGTCATACTTCACAGCAGCAGAGAGCAAAGCAATAGCATTTTCCTCACAGATCCCTTGCTTGATAGTTTGTTGACAGAGCTTTTTCAACCGAGTCTCACTGTAAAATGTGGCCAGATCTAGCAGTCCTGATGAGAAGAAGAATTCATTGTGGATGCACTCGGAGCACCTGATCTCAACCCAGCATTCATAGGGATGAGAACAGCTTCCATGGGCACTGTGAGCTCTGTGCAGCACTGGCACTATCAGGCTGACAGCGCAGCTTCCTGAGAAGGCAGCTGAGCTGAGCTCACAGAAGAGCTACTAAAACAGGAATAACATAAGAATGGCTTGAATGAGTTTTTTCCTAGACATAAAACAACAGGATTGTGCTTAGCTTAATTACCCTGTCCTGCACAGACTCTTCTCTGAGGCCACGCTCATCTGTCACAGAATTTAAGAGAACAAGCTAGATTGGGATTGGGATGCAGTGATGCAGTGCACATGCTTGACAGGCTGAAGCCCTACCTGCAATTCTGCATCAAATAATAAAAAGGAATTTCCTTTTACAGCACATCTGCCTCCCACCCCACTTTCCTTCTCCTCCAGCAAACTCCTAGAAAGCAGTCTGTATTTGCTGTCATTTCTCACCCCATCTGAGTCCTTCCACACTAAACTGGCCTCAGTGCCAAACTCAAAGGCTCATCTAATTTCCTCTTACTCAACACTCACCCAGAGTGTTCCTCTTATTCAACACTCACCCAGAATATAGGTGACATATTCTGGCCCTGGGCACTTTGTCACTTGCTAATAGTGGCTCTTGCATTCCCTCAGGTGGACTATTTCCCCTGCATGGCCTGGGTTCAACCCTTACATACTTATTCATTTATTTCTCCAAGTGAGCTTTAACCCTTCTGTCTCAAATATTACCTAGAGATGCTGTTTCCTTTGATGTTGTCATCTCCTTTAAATAATTCAGTGGAGACTGGGGTGTGTGTGTGTGTATGATTTCATTTTAACCCAACTTGAAGAACAATATGGACTATTCTAAGGAAGAATATTCATTAGGCATTTGAAAGATCCCATTGGTTTTCAGATACTGTTGACAGAATCTTCACTAGAGGTTTGTTGGCATAAATGTCAGAATTTATCACTGGTAAATGAGTTTGGCTGAGGACATGATTTGTGTGTGTGTGTTTAGGCTAAACCATCATGGTCCTGTGTGTGTGTGTGTCTAGGCTAAATCATCATGGTCCTCAGCCCTTGCATCAGTGGGCTCCAATACTGTGAGGCTACCATTGTGAGCTCCCTGGGAAGCAGTATTTATGCCAGGTCTACAGTCAGACCCAGGCTGTCCCCTGAAAAAAAGGCTAACCTGTAATCAAGGCCTCAGTCAGTCTGGCCTCCCCTCAGCTCCCTGGTCCTTGTGACCTCTGCCAAAGGAATTCAGACAAGATACAATGTGTAATGTACAAGACAGGCAGAGTTCACTGTAGAGTAGTCAGAGCACACCTGAAGGGTGAGAATGGATAAAGCCCAGAGGACCACTGTGGGATCTTCAAATGCTTTGTTATTTCAATTTCATTTTTAAAATGTACACTATATGTAACATTTTTACTTTATAAACATATTTATTTGGAGTATGTGCCATGCTGCATATGTGGAGGTCAGAGGACAACCTGGGGGAATCAATTCAACTTCTCGTTTGTCAGGCCTGACAGCTAACGTCTTTACCTGCTGGGGTACTGGTCCCTTTATTCTGTTTTTAACATTTTAAAAACAAATAGCTTTCTCTGGTCTCTTTCCTGCTCTGGTTATTAATAGTCCTGTAATGTTACATGAGGGGCATGGTATGGCTCTGCTTTTTCTCCTTTTTTTTTTTTTTTTTTAAAGGTCAAATACCTTTTTATGAGATAGTTGTGAATCTCCTAATGGAGAGTTTATTCATTAGGATAGATGTCAGACTTTGCCAGTGGAAAATGAGTTTTGCTGAGGATATATGTGGCTGGGATAAATCATTCCACACACGCATACATACACATGCACAAACACAAACCCATTCTGCCTTTCCCCCAGATGATGAAGTATTCAACTGAGCCGCTTAGAAATGTTCACTTTCACAATTGCTGTGAGCAGATGTGGCCTGGACCTTCTCTTGGGCACTGATGAAGAGACCTTCTAGGGCTCTGCCTTCACACACTGCCATTTTCTGTCTGCCCCCTCCTGCATGCTTGCCTATGATGCGCCGATGGACACTGGTGTTTTATTGACCTCTTCCTGGATCTACCTACTCAAACTTCATGTGAAGTAGCAGCAAGGAAGGCTGGGTTCAGGGCCTAGAGTGTACCTCAGTGGTAGAGCGTGAGCAAAGCCATGTAATCCATCTAAGCACCACAGAGAAATGCTCAGGCTCAGCCCCAAAAGAAGAGCTCCTGCAAGTGGCCATGGTGTCTTTCCTCTGGCTTGGAAAGAAGCCCCCTTCTTAACTACTCAGATTCTGCCAATTTCTTAGTAAAGGCTGTGGTGATTACCTACTGCCTCCTCAGGAGGTAGGCTGATGTTGTCTGTGTACAGATATTCCAGGAAAGCTCGGAACACAGGATATGAAAACTCACTCATTTCTACAATATCATCTTCACTATCTTCTAATGAAGAACGAAAATGCTCACACCTGAAAGAAGAAAAAAAGATCACATCCCAGGTTCTGGGTGGGGCCAAAGAGCTGCTTGAGGACTTTCTATTGAATTTGTATACCTTCCTATTTGCTAGTTAGTTCCTGGGTGTCCCCTGAGGGCCTATCTGTCCAAGCCTTGTCCCAGGATTGTAACTTAAGAGGCAGTAGGACCTATAAAAGGTAGGGCTTAGATAGGGCAACCTCCTGTGAGTTCTTCAGTATTGAAGATATGCACTCAAAGGGATCTGTGGGACTCATGCTCATTTTTGATCCCTGGTTTGTGGCATTAGCAATGCTGTCTGACCAGGCACTTCCTACCATCACATTCTGTCCATCAAGAGGCCCCAAACAACAATGCAAACCAATCGTAGATTCAAACCTCTTAATCAAACCTGAGCCAGGGTAAGCTTTCCAGCTGAAGTCACTGCTCAGCACTACTGAGTGATTAAACATCCTTTTGTCAGCTAGTCACCTCAGTTATTTAGCACAGCCACAGAACACTGCTGAAAACATCCTTGCTGTGGCTCCTCATTGTCTCTGCTGGGCTGAAGTTTTCAATTAGTTAATCAGTAGGACTACAAATGCAGCCTTCTGCTGCTGCTGTGAGCAGCCCAGGTAGCTGTCTCTACAGCCAAACTGAGGCCAACAAGGCAGGAACCTCTGCGGCTATCTTTACTCACCAGCATTGTTTTGATAGCTGAATAATTTTGTTTCCTTACTCCATTCAGTCTGAATTATACTCCCTGAAAGTTCCTATGTTGATGATCTAACCCTTGGTAACTGGAGACAGGCTCTTTACAGAAGTCATCAAGTTAAGTCAAATCACTGTGGCGAGCTCCAGTGCAGTCAGACAAAGAGGCAGACTCAAAGAGACAAAGACTGCCATGGCCAGAAGCTCAAGTGGAGGCCTGGGTTCTTCCGGCATCACAGGAAAAATAACCCTGCTACTGTGATAAAGAACATTGCTATGGGCTAGGCCACATGTGTATGAGCGCTCTGCCACAGTAAGCTAAACCCCCACTTCCTTTATGAAAGTATGTGCTCCGTGGTGAGAACAGACTCACGTGGCACTGTGTGACCTTACAAAATGGGAACCTGAGACTGAAACACCATAATGGGTTTGTGAGTACCCATTGTTAAAGAGGATTGCAGTACCTTTTACACAGTGACAACAAAATCCCAAGTCATTATACTAGCAGGAAAAGAAAAAAAATGCCATATAATTACAAGTATATGAGCTTCTAGAAAATGCTAAGTATCTAGGATGACAGAAAAACTCAGTGACTGATCAAGATGGGGCCATGAGATCTTTGAGGTATGTCAGGATTCTTCTGTATCTAAGATAAAGTGGTGGCTTCCCAGACTATGTACCAGGGACATAGGCAAGTGCCTATCATTTAGTGCTCAGACATTAAACGTAATACATGTGATTTAAAGCATCTTTGTGTTGGCATCTCCAGGCCTCCTTGTCTGAGCACCACTCTTTTGTTCATGTTTTACAGGATCTGAAAGCTAAGGCTGAAGAAGAAGCATTACCATGGCCGTCCGTAGGGGTGTATTCCAGCCCAAGCAGTAAAGTAAATGAGAGCACTTGGCCCTGCTCCAAGGACAAAACACACTCAGGGAGGGCAGAATCACATGCAGAGCTTTCTGTGCGGCCTGTCCCTGAACACGGACTCAGTACTCGTGCCCACCTTGCTTTCCATATTGTCCTTGTCCCATCGCGTCCCACCCACACTGTACTGTAAGGGCGAAAACAACCTTAACAAGCTGCCTCTTAATTACCCAGCTGCCTGGCACAGTCCCTTAGACTCCTCAAACAACGATAGATCAATTAATTTCAATTCCCAAAAGAGAGAAGCTCTTATTTTAAACATTTAATGTGTATGTGTATGTGTGTGTGTGTCACAGAATGCATGCAGAGATCATAAAAGGGAGGCATCTCTCTCTGTCCACCATCTGGGACCCAGGGATGGAACTTAGGTCCTCAGGCTTGATGAGTAACAGGCACCATTACCCACAAAGCCACTGTGCTGGCCCACTCTTACCTAATTTTGAGAAGGACTTTGTGAGCATAAATGTATTTCCCATCAACCAAAAACTTGAGGTCCGCAGTGTCAGGGTTGTCAAATTCCCTCTTCAGTGATTCAGCCACAGTGAGGTGGTCATCAGGTTCTAAGAGAGCAACACAGGACTTGCAGGTTCAGCCACAGGCAATTGGACACAATGGCTAGGAAACCCTATTCTCTGGGCACTCAGGAAATGCTGACTCCCCTAAACAACTGACCAGCTACCCAAGGCTTTTACCCTTGAATACAGATTCCCATCTCTGAAAATTCATTGTAAATTTGGCAAAACCAAAAATGTTTCCAACTCTGACGATCTGAATGTTCAGAATGTTTCTAGCTAAAAATAAAAGGTATAGTTTCCAGTGAAAGTATAAAGTCATCTAATCAAATTGCCTTTAATTAGTGCTGGTGTTGGTTTCCAGGTGTTTTAGTCCCCTTTCCTGGGGCCCAGGGAAGTGCACAGTCCTCTTCTCAGTTCTCAGGACATGCCCCAAATGGACAAGGACAAGCTTACCCACGGAGAGAAGGCGCCAGGTGACAGCAGGCGTGGCGAAGCAGGCAAACACGTCATCAGTGCAGCAGAAGTGAGTGAGGTGGGGAAGGACCACCGACTGGCCCCGGCACTGACCCCACATGTATACGTGCCCACCTTGGGTCTTGGCGGCAGATGTGTGGGCAGAGTGGCAGGCTGCAATCTCTATGATCCTAGTCCATAAACAAACACCACAGGGATCAGTGAGCAGGAGGAAAAGCAGCTGCCTCTCCCTCCTCTGGGTACACCCGACTGACTGTCAGGAACTAACTAGCTGAGGTGAGGGTGAGCCCAGAGAACAAGAAGAACAAAGGAAGACATGGATGGACACCTTAGCCACCAAACACTGGAGCCACACTTCACAGGGGTTTATAACTCACTGATTACCAACAGGCCTCAAAAATGCCATCCTGATTTGAGTTAAAAAAAAATAATGTTTTATGCTTAAAAATATTACTAACTAGATAATAAAGACATGGAACATCTAGCCTAGGACAAGAAAGAAAAGCCCAGAGTGGAAGGGAATTCGGCACATAAGCAGGAGAGCTGCTCAGGGCTTCTCCCTGTCACCAAAACCAAACCTCTAGTCACTTTAAAGACAGAGGGCTGAAAGTCACTGTGGCTTCTACTCTACACAATAAACTCAGTCGCTTTTGTTTGATGCCAGAGACCAACCCTGGGCCTTCTGCGTGCTAAGGATGTCCATCTGAATGACAAAGAGTAGATGTTGGCAGTGTCCAGTGCAGCAACTGGCATAGTAAGAAAGACCTGTGCTGCTATTGCTGCTGCTGCTGCTGCTGCTGCTGCCAAAAGAGCCAAATCACAACTCCCTCCTGCAACCCTAATCAGCTCTCTTTTCACTTCTGCAATTGAGCCGGCTGGCACAGTCCACAAAATCAAGTGTCCGGGGGCTCAGCCAAAGGAGGCTGGGAACAGAAGGAATGAGAGAAATAAGCAGAAACCAACAGAGACAGTTGGTGAGTTCAGCTGTTTCCCCATCAAAACCACAGGGAAATGAGTGCCTGGCTGACATCACATGACCCTTTCTGCCTAAGGATTAAAACAGGGAACTTTAGTGTCACGCAATCCCAATGGGCCTGTTTCGGAAATTTGGCTATTAACTCTGATCCCTTAGATAAATAGCTAATTTTCAGTCACAGAACTGAAAATTCTGACTTTTAGCCTCAGACGAGGGTTTGCACAGGACAAAGCCATGACCTCTGGTTATCTAGTTAACACTATCACCACACAGCTTTAAATGAAAATGTATGCACACCCACACCTCAAAAGTATTAGCTCAACTATGTTCATAGCAACATTATTTGTAATAGCAAGAACCTGGAAACAACCTAGATGTCCCTCAACTGAAGAATGGATTAACAAACTGTGGTACATCTGCACAATGGAGTACTACTCAGCAGTAAGAAAAAATAATATTCTAAAATTTGCAGACAAATGGATGGATTTGGAGAATATCCTCCTGAGTGAGGTATCACAAACCCAGAAGGATAAGCAGGGAAGGTACTCACTCATTCATTAGTGGACTTTAAATAATAGTAAAAAAATGTCATTGTACACAAGAGCTCAAGGCTAGAACATAGCTAAATGACACAGTGCCTGACTTCTGCACTGATGGCTTCTGGCAAGGGTGTGTGAGGAAGGACTCGTTTTCTTTAAGGGGCTGGCCACAGGGAGTTTAATTATGCTCCAGTAAGTAAATGAGCCACATGAATGGGCATTTTTGTAAATGGGGAGATCATAAGAATGGGTATGAATCTGAGAGGACTGATAACTGAGTTTGATGGGGTGCATGATGTAAAATCACCAAATAATAAGTAAAAATATTATGCAAAAAAAGAAAGAAAATTTCTCTTGTATAGAGTTGGTATATTTAAATTGGTAGGCCTTGCCTAGTCTCTTCTGAAATTTATGTGGCTGAGTCAGACAACTGAATCTGTGCTCTTCTGAATAGCCTTGCACAATAACAAAAAGGCCCAAATGATCAGGCTACAAAGGAAGTACATATTTTCCCACAGATATGAAAAATAGGAAAAGTCAGCCAATTAAATTCATCTACTAGAAGATAAATGTGTCACTGCTGCCATCAGTTTCCCAGCAGGCCTCCACCTCACAGGAGACACAAGTGCCTCAAGGCTTGCCATTCAGAGCATCCTGGTTTGAGTGCAACACCAGCTCTAAGGCATCAGTAGTCTGTATGATCCAAATCATTTATAGCCTTATAATCAGTTTTATTATCTTTTTTTTAACTGTATTTATTTATTTATTTGCCTTGGTGTTTGCCTGGAACTGGAACTACAGACAGCTGTTAGCTGCCATGTGGGTGCTGGGAATCGAACCCAGGTCCTCTGGAAGAGCAGACGGCGCTCTTAACCACTGAGCCATCTCTCCAGCCCCCAGTTTTATTATCTTTTAAAGAAAAAAAAAAGCAAGCCGAGGAAAGCAAAGTGCACAACTTGGACAGGTCCAGGCTGCACAGCACCAATGTCTCAGAGGCACCGTGGTACAGAGGGAACGGAACAAGGCACCAAAGAGCAGGACAGCAAGAGCAGCTTCGCCCGTGGCTAAGATTGTTTTAGCAGCAGGAGCTACAGAGGTGATCGTGAGAGAGCACCATCCACCTGGAGAGATTACGGCAGTCTGCCAGCTCTGCTGGGTAAGAACAGACCTGGGAACCACTGGGCCAGCAGGCTTTGAATTTGGTAAGAACACAGAGCCTCAGGCAGAGAAAAACCTATAGCCAAACAGTAGGCAGAAGAAGGCATAGTGAGGCAGGAGGGAGGCACTGACAGGGGCATCTAACCGGAACAGACCAGTCAGTCTGGGAGCCAGTGAGCCATGGGGTATGTCTCTGAGATTCATCATGATCTAATGGCACAGGTAAGTGGGAGGGGCTCTGAACAGGAAGATGAGGTTAAAGGACAGTGCTCTAAGGACCATGTGCACAGCAGACTGTGCAGGAAAGAGGCCAGCCTGCGAGGCTAGGCTAGCAGGAGGATCCACAGCAGGGCACTACCACAGCCAAGCCCAGTCACCAAGTGGAATCAAGGTGGCCTGAATGAACACAGAAAGGAGTCAGATGGCCCTGGGGTGTGAGTCCTGAAAACCCCAAGTCCCTGCACTGAGGCCGAAGCGGCATGTGGTGGGCTCACACATACACATGGCTAAGCAGTTAGTAATTATTTTCTTTTTTAAACACTCAAACATCTTAACTTCAGTAGTAAAGCCACTGAGTTAGAGGAGCAGCCACACCACCCTCCTGTGAGCATCATCGAGCTATTCTTGCCCTCCTCCTCCTGAGGACAGGCCTAGGCTAGGTTGGTGTGTGTGTATGTGTGTGTCCATGTATGTGTGTGTGTGTGTGTGTGTGTGTGTGTGTGTGTGTGTCCACAAGCATGCAGTTTGGTTTTGGTTTGTTGCTATTGTTTTTTAAGAGAGAAAGAATATGAGGGTGTATAATATGGTGGTTTGGATATAAATGGACCCCACAAGCTCATAGAGAATGGCACTAATTAGGAAGTAAGGCTTTGTTGGGGTAGGTGTGACCTTGTTGGAGGAAGTATGTAACTGTGGGAGTAGGCTTTGAGGTCTCATACATGCTCAAGCCATGCTGAGTGTCTCAGACCACTTCCTGTAGCCTGTGAGATAAGATGTAGGACAGCTGGGTACTTCTCCAGCACCATGTCTGCCTGCCCCCACCATGTCCCCTCATGATGATAATAGACTAAACCTCTGAAATGTAATCCAGCCACAATTAAATGTCTCCCTTTATAAGAGCTGCCACGTCATGGTGTCTCTTCACAGCAATGGAACCCTAACTAAGACAGGTAGATATGGAAGTAGAGGAAGAAGACCCGGGAGGAGCTGAGGAAGGGGGAAGAATATAATAAAATATATCAAATTCCCCAAAAAATAATCCTGATGGAATAGAATACACTTTGGTGATACAGACACCTACAAGTTGTACAGCGGCCTCAACAAACAAACAAACATTATTAAAAATCCTGGTATTGTATTGTACCAAGAAACACATTTTGAGCATCAACCTTCTGGGGCTAACAGGCAACAGTAAACAGGTGTAAGCTGAACTAACCTCCACTGTCTAAACCCTGGCACATTTCACACTAACTTTGTAGCCAAAGTTAATAGGGAAATAACTACAAGTTCTTAGCATGCGTGTTTTGTGACAGCTCAGTGGAATGGCTTACATCACCACATGGCTTAACGGCCTTGAAATACTGGAAGTGAAAAGGCAGAGTGTGAGAAAGAATATCTATAGAAACAGAAACAATGAACAAAGACAAGTAATTTGTGTTGGTGAACAAGGAAAAAAAGAACCCCCACAGAAAAGACAAACTAAAAATCTGATTCCCAGTCACGGTTCTAGAAAAGTCCTGAAGACCTCAAGAGGCCATGGAATTATCAAAAATTCAAGGCATGGCACAAGTTATAATATGCCTTTAACAGATAAACTTAAGAACAAGGACACATGTGCCAAACCTTTTTAAAGCTTTTCCTCTGGTTGTTTGAGCAGAGAATCCAATTAGGTAGATTTTATTTTATTTTTTCACTTTGAAGAGGCACCTAAAAACCACAGATTCATTCCTGCCCCACCCAAAATCAATCCCACTCCTAATTAGGCTTTTTTAGAAGGAGCCACAGAAGAGTCAGAAGAAAGTCATGACCAACGTGTGTGCGGTTCAGCGACTGGGAAGGGCCGGGACGTGCAGGACAAGTCTTAGCAGCTTGTCAGATGCCAGCAACTGAGGCCTGCTGAGTCTGTGCAAGCTCAGAAACTGAGGAGACCAGGAAGATCCCCTCAGGGTGTCCGTCCCTGATGTGTGTGCACAGGAGAAACTCCAGGGTTTAGAGCACTGGGCAGGCAGCTCCCAGCCCTGCAAGGCAATGTGCACTCCCACCCCGTCCCTCCACCGCTTCTCAGCTGCCTGCTCTCTCCCTCACTGAGTGGCCCACAGACTGTTCCAGAGAGGACCAGTGGGAAGGTGTGATCTCATTCTGGATCAGAGCAAGCAGGGAGAGCCAAGCCAGTGTCTGGGGAGATGAGAAGGTAAGTGTGGATGCATCACGAGGGGGAAGGGCCAGTGAGTCACTTTCCTGTCCATGCTTCTCTATCTGACCTTCAGCACTGGTGTTCAAGCTGGGAACTAAGTGTCTCTACTGACTGGATGGGCGGGCAGGTGCATTTTATAGTTACTCAGTTGTGAGTAACTACCTCTTCTATGTTCACTGACCTCTGTGGATACTTCACAAGAACAGCAAATGATCTATGCACCAGTTCTTGCCTCCACTATCTCCCCTGTTCCTCATTTAAAAAGTCAAAGGTCCTATTTTCAAACTTGTAGCTTAAAAAAGGTTTTGTTTTCCCGGATCTATATAAGTTATATAAAATTAACTATGTTTACAGTATGTAAATTAAAATGACATTTATTAAGAATTCCAATGAAGGGGCTGGAGAGATGGCTCAGAGGTTAAGAGCACTGAATGCTCTTCCGAAGGACCTGAGTTCGATTCCCAGCAACCACATGGTGGCTCAAAACCATCGATGATGAGGTCTGGTGCCCTCTTCTGTCTACTGTATACATAATAAATAAACAAATAAATAGATATTTTTTAAAAAAGAATTCCAATGGAAAAAACGTTAAGTACCCCAATAATCTATTTATCCATTTATTTATTTAAATCAAATATAAAAATATTATGTGAAATAAAAACAGGAAGAGCATATTAATTTCTCTAGTGATGGCATCACTGGGTTAAAAGGGAAGTACTGTAATGTCTATGTGCCTTACCCCTGAGAAGATGACAGCTGAAAAGGCAGTCCGTGACTGCTTGAGGAAGCCAGAGGCTTTCAAGATCATTAGGATTATCTGGAAATTATTCAAATCCGTGAAGCTGAGTCCTCACTCTCTAGCACTCCACCCTCTCCAGAGCAAAGTCTGGAAGTTAAAACAAGAAAATGACCCTCCTTCTAAGTGGCAGATTTCATGAGGAGCTAAGAGACTAGCTTCATAGCCCACTCATTCCCATAATTTTCCCAAGCCACAGAAGATGCATCTCAAACATGACCAACTTCCCTCTGAGGATAAAAATAAAAAAGAAAGGAGACAGCGTCTGAAGACAGACACACACAAAATTGCTACTGACAGTTCAGCCACTGTAGTTTGCACAGAGCAGCAGGAAAGGGGAACAGGACTGCCATCTCCCAGGCAATCACAAGCCAGCTTTAAAAAGAAGGCACAGTCTGGCTAGAGATCAGTCTAAGGCTAAGAGTAATTTCCCATAATTCCACACCATACTGCTGTTTGATTACTAAAGACCATGGAGGTGCTTTGGAAATGTACACATTACCTGTCCTTTTCCACAGCAACAGGGGTAGGATAGGGCTGGTTACTTTTATTGCCGGTGCCCAACTGGCCATAAGAGTTTGCACCCCAGGCATACACTTGGCCTTCGTCTGTCAATACTAGCGTGTGTGCGTACCCACAGGCAACCTACAAGGACAAAAAGTAAATCTTCTCAGGTCTGCAAATAACAGGACATGTTTCCCTTCTACAGAAGATGTTAGGAACTAGAATGAAAACCAAGGAAAGGCAGACTGCCCCTTGAGGCAAAAAGTAAACTAAACAGCACTTTTGTGGTTCTTCAGCAGGCTCAGCCTACTGCAGCGATCTCTACAGGAGCATCCAGTATTCTCTCAGAAACTGGGGGCTGTGAGCCCCGTGTTAGACAAAGACACTTAATTCTTCTGAGAAAAGTGTAAATATAAAAAGCTCTCTTTTGGTAGGAAGGGGAATGTGAGTTGAGACAGGGTTCCTCTGTGTAGCTCTGCCTGTCTTGGAACTCACTCTACAGATCAGGCTGGCCTTGAACCCAGAGATCTGCCTGCCTCCTTCTGAATGCTGGGATTAAAGGTATGTGCCACCACTGCCCAGCCAGCTTGAAAAGCTCTAAATATCAGAGCTCAAGAGTTCTTTTCCTAACTTATTCAGATATAGAAATATGCACTTATGGGACTTGAGAGATGGCTCAGTGGCTAAGAGCACTGGCTGCTCTTCAGAGGACCGGGGTTCAATTCTCAGCATCCACATGGCAGCTCACACCTGTCTGGAACTCCAGTGGGAGGGCTTCTGACGCCCTGACACAGACATACACCAGTGATCAAAAAATCGAAAGAAAGCATAAAAAAATCATTATGTGCTTAAGTATTTTTAAGTGGTAACATATGTATCTTTTATCTTTTTATCTAATGTTACTTTTACATTGCTTTCTCCCTATTATTAAAAAACCTTTTGTAAAGCCAGGCAGTGGTGGTGCATGCCTTTAATTCCAGTACTTAGGAGGCAGAGGCTGGCGAATTTCAGTGAGTAAGAGGCCAGGCTGGTCTATAGAGTGAGTTCTAGGATAGCCAGGGCTGTTACACAGAGAAACCCTGTTATCTTCTAAGCTACTCCCCCCAGATTTCCTTTGTAAGCTGGGTGTGGTGGCACATACATGAATCTCCGTGGTTAGGAGGCTGGCTGTGACAGGAGGATCACAGGATAGCCTGAGCTAACTGTGAGATTCTGTCTCCAGAACAGCATCATCATCAGTCCCATACTGATGGGCATAATCTATCAATTGTTCACTTACCATTAAATTAGTACATTATACAATGCCTATCATTTTTATTAAACTTATCTTTTTCTTACATTCTTTTTAACCATTTTTAATTATAGGTAAAAAGGCATGCAGATGTTTAAAACTATTGGCATATATACTCTCCAAGATTGTTCACAGAGGGTATACAACTCTCATGCTCAGTGTAGTTCACAAAAGTAACAGAAACAGCATCTCTATCAACAGCTATACCTTAGCTCAGGGCAAAAGGGGCTTTCATCTTTACTGCAATGGAAATATCAAACCAGCTGAACTTCTCATGTGTGTAAGAAACCTGGGACCCAGTGCACCTACTGCACACAGATGCCAGGAGACATACCCGCTGGACACGAATGCCTTGTAGGGCCGCCACTCTACAGGGGGTTGGCTGGTTACCACTGCTGCCCAGGCCCAGCTGTCCATTCCCATTGTAACCCCAGACATAGACCTGAGAAAAGATAACAAACACAGAACTCAGCAGTTCAGTCTGCTGCTGAGAAGCACACTACGCCTATATATACTAAGTATGACGTAACTTCCCTACCTCTCCAGTGTCCACAACGGCCATGGAACACATCTGCCCACATGCTATGTTCATAACTACTTTATTCTGCAGACACCCAGTGACTCTTCGAGGAATGGGCTGATTAGCAGTTGATCCAGATCCTACCTGCCCAGAATTATTATAACCCCAGGCAAACACCTATATTAAAAAAAAAAAAACAAAAAACACACTGATAAACAAAACACATGATTCATCAAGTGTCTTAACTGGATGCTCACATATACTCAGGGCATCTCACCACCCTCTCAAAGGTCTTCAGCACTGGTTTCACAATATAGGCAGATAACGAATTATTTTATAACACTTGTGTTATCTCTACAATGAGTAACAACTATCATATAATACAAAATACTTACTTTACCTCAGCCATATTTTTCAACATTTTGGGATCTTTTTTTGCAAATAATATGTTTTTGTAATAGCAATATAAAAGTGAAAATGGGTCCTTTTAAGATTTGTAGTGACTGAAGTCCTTACTACATACAGGGAAATGTCAAAATATAACCATGATGGTAATAAGTTGCTACCAAGAATAAGACTGAGTTTAAGGAGTAGTTGTTTTAAACATCCCTGCTTAACTCATCATAACTACTCTGGTTAGTGTTCTGACAATCTGGCACAAGTTAGATGTGATGGCTCTCCTTAGTTGTAAACTCAACTACACATAAAATTAATTTAAACCCAGGCTGTTGAGCATTTGTTTGAGGAGGCTTGTGGGGGGGTTGGTTTTTTTCTTTTCTTAATTAAATCATTAGAAGTAGAAAGACCCACTTGTGATCTGGATCTTTAATCTGGGCCACACCTTCTGCTGGAAGCCTATCTAAGGACATGGAAGAAGGAAGTTTTTGCTCTTCACCTTCTTGCTCTTCCTCACTAGCAAATCCATTCCTTCACTGGTGTTGGAGTTTATTTCTTCAGTATTCCAGCATATACTGAAGACCAGCTGAGACATCCAGCCTTGTAGACTGGAAAAGGATTATTCTTAGACCTTCTGTTGGTATGCAGCCATTGTTGTACCGGCTGGACCACAGCCTGTAAGCCTTTCTAATAAATCCCATATATATATGTTTATATATATAAAATCTTATCTGCCTAGAGAGATGTATCTATATATTTCTCTATATAAGTCTCATATCTATACATAATGATTAGATATAGACAGAGAGACAGACAGACAGACAGAGACAGCTAGACTGATTCCTTTTTAAAGTTCTGTTCCTCTAGAGCACCCTAACACACTAGAGTTACCTGGGAAAAGAAAAACTCAACTGAGAATATGCCTCCATCAGATTGTCTATAGGCAAGTCTATAGGGTATTTTCTTGATTAATGATTGATGTGGCAGGCCCAGCCCACAGGGGACAGTGCCACCTAAGCTGGTGGTCATGAGAGGTATGAGAAAGCAGGCTGAGAGAGCCACGGGGAACAAGCTGGTAAGCAGAGTTCCTCCATGGCCTTTGCTTCGGTTTCTGCTTCCAGATTCCTGTCTTGAGTTCCTACCCTGACATCCCTAGACGATAGCAAATAAATCTTTTCTTCCCCAAGTTGCTTCTGATCATGATATTTTATCACAGCAATACAAAGCAAACTCAATTTTATTCCTAATCATATTTTGGGGGCAGTTAAAGAAATCTATAGAACATATTTTAAGAAAATCAGTGAGTTTATGCTGATTATCCTCACCTCTCCATCAGATGTTAGAACCAAAGAGTGGTAAGACCCACAGGCAACCTCAATGACTTGTTTATTCGACAAGTTAGTAGAGATATGGCAGGGCACTAAACCATGATTTGCTGTCCCATTGCCCAGCTGGCTGTATGCATTATGACCCCAGGTGAAGACTTCTCCATCTGAAAATAAAAGAAAGATAAACAGCCTTCATAACACATACTTCTCTACAGGAGACTACAGCACATGCCTCAGTTTCCACAGATGGAAACTAAGAATCAGCTGCAAACATTGCTCAACTTCCCCTTCCAAATTCACTTCCTGAGAGAATCAATATGGAAGCCCAAACTGCCTTCTGTGTCAAAGCAGCATGATGGAAGTGAAATCTATGAAGCTAAAAGACAGCTAGAAGATGGCTTCTGAATAAGTAAAGCACTACAATAAAACAGATAAAAATGTACATAAAAGTCAAGTGTGCAAGGTGTTACTTAAGTTCTGGATCTTCATTTTTTTAAAGAGAAAAATGACCAATTAATTTTAAATTTTATTACTTGTGAAATTATAAAAACTTATAGAACATATGTGAAATTTTATAACTAACAAAGTGCATATATACAAAACAGCGTATTTTCCCCAAATTCCGAAATATATGCATCTCACATAAAAGAATTTAGTTTTCTGATTCTGTACTTTGAATAAATGTATGTTCCCTGCCATCTGTGCTTTCTGTCACACTGCCTAGGTTATATATATTATGAGTGATTTCATTTGATCATCTGGCTTTTCTTTTGTGGGATACAAATTGCTAGAGAAGTTTACCAAAGAATGTTCATTCGATAATTCAATTGTTCACTGGGTCTTTCCCAAATCCTCTATGATGCCTGTAGATCTTTTTTCCTCTGTAGATATTTTGCTTTCTGTAATTCTTGTCTAATACTCTTTTTTAATATTTATTTTTATTTTATGTGAATTAGTGTTTTACTTGCATATATAACTGTGTAAGGGTGTCAGATCTTGGAATTACAGACAGTTGTTAGCTGCCATGTGGATGCTGGGAATTGAACTCAGGTTCTCTGGAAGAATAGTCAGTGCTCTTAACCGCTGAGCCATCTCTCCAACCCAATTCTTGTCTAATATTCTAAAAACTCATGTTTGATAGTCACCCCATCTGCCCTTTCTCCTGGTCTCACGCGGTAGACCCTCCAGGAGGTTGCTGGTTTGGACTGAGCTCTTGGTGCTGCACCCAACCACAGTGGAAGAGCCAAATCCCCAAACAGGACAGTGTCAGCCTGTAAATCCCCCGGTTCCCTCTGCTGACATCACTTCTCTGTACACAACCAACCTCCAGTTCAGCTGATGGCTCAGGCACTTTAAGGAGTGAGGCCCTGGCCAATCCTATAACTGCCAGGAAAGGACAACTATGGCCTGCAAGCAAAGGTGTAGCTTTGGCTTTGGCCACACCCACCCACCGGTCTGCAGTACCACACTGCCTATCTTAGTGCACCTTACTGACACTGATAAGCTGTGTTTCTGGTGATTCTCCCAGACTTCCAATGAAAGTAACTTGCTCTAACAAGGATGTGCATTAATTTCTCGCACCCTTAATATACTTAAAGTCCATACCTCTAATTCAAGGCCTGAGACTTAGACCATATGTTCTAACGTGACACAAACCTACAGCTGCAAACTCTGGGAGATGGTTTGTTTCATTTTCTCTTTTTCCTTCTCTGGAATATTCCAAGCAAAAAAATCCTCCTGTTCAATCGTTAAAAGTGGCTAGAGTGTAGCCTTTGCAGTCCCAGCCTATGGGAATTCTTCTATTATACTTTAGTTACACAGGACCTTGACTTCTTGACCTGTAACCCTTCACCTCAAGAGTACAAACCATAGCTCAGCATGAGCTGGGCAGGAGGAGGGGTGCTCAAAAGCAGGACAGCTTAACAGTCTCCTCTACCAATACTTTACTATTCTTTTTCCTCTCCTTTCCAGACTCTTCCATCCTTAACTGCTAAGCCATCACACCAGACCCAGACATACATACATCCCTACATAATACACACACACACACACACACACACAGAGGGAGAGATGTATAAATGGTCTGTGCATTACTGGAAACCTCAGCCCATATTGCCAGAACTTATACCTCAAAGGCATAATTTAATCCTAATGCTGTATAACTCTGAGTTCATGATGAAGCCAAGAGAATGTTTGTTCTATACTACTAAGGCAAACTTCGGTCAATCACTAGTCAATGTAAGAATTACAGAATGTTTAGAGGGATAGCAGAATCAACATTTGGTCCCTCAATTTACAGGCTAGGAATCTAAGGTCAAAGTGTAGGCTTCCTAAGACCCAAAGAAAGGCGAGTTCTCCTACAGTAATCACACTCACTGAGCAGGCAACACAGGCTGGCTGCATGTGGCCATTTAGATACCTGTATCACACTGCCATACTCTGCTGTTCAAGTACAGTCATACTCCTCATTGCCCAATGCATGGCCACGCCCACAGGGCAGAGCCAGCACCTCTTGCTCAGTCAGAAAGTCTGCTCTCGATTTCAGGACATCCTGGTTTTATTCCTTAACAAATAAGCAATGCCATAACCCTACCCATTGAGTCCCTATTACCTGTTGTTGCGAGGACAATATGTGGGCCACTCCCATAGCTGAGGCTGGCAATCTTTTTGCCAGTTAAAGAATCCAGTCTCCGAGGCTCAATAGTGCTCTGAATGTCACCTATCCCCAGACAGCCACTGCAGTTTGTGCCCAGCACAAAAATCTGTGGAAGAGACACTCCGTTCAAGGATGCAAATGTGAAAATTCTGTTACCTCAGGAAGCCTTCCCAAGGCAAAATGCCTTGTTACAGATTAAATAAAAATTGCTTTTTCAGCCAGGTGGTGGTGGTGCATGTCTTTAATCCCAGCATTTAGGAGGCAGAGGCAGGCGGATCTCTGAGTTGAGGCCAGTCTGATCTACAAAGCAAGTTCCAGGATACCAGCACTACACAGAATAGCAGCGCTACACAGAGAAACAAACAACAAAACCTCCTTTCCGTATGTCTGTTCAAAAGTTTCATTCCTTACCTCCCCCAAGGTTTTCAACTCGCAAACCCATTACTAAAAATATGGGTGGTTGACTTTTCTCTTTACAGTTACCTCATCGTTGACGGTAGTGTACAGAACTTCATTGCCAGCACTGCCAAAGACACAAGCCTGGCGGATCAACTGCAGTTCCTCCTCAGAGCAAAGGGAAAAGATCGGCCACTTTCCCACATCTAACATCCTCAGTGATGACAGGGTAGCCTGCACTGGCTGAGAAGAACAAGACTCATGTACTGAGAAAACCAGTTAAACATTTTGTGACTCTTGTTTCTGCAGACTTAAACTGGCTTAGAGGAGTAACCCACATCTGGTGTTGTCTGATGCTGAGAACCACTCACAGCTGCAGAACTGCATACATAGCTGCCAGACCAGGTGCCATGGCCTGGGCAAAATCAGAACTCAAAGACACCCAACTCATCCAAGTCTGGGCCTTGGCCAGCTGAATGTTAGCAACACATTAAATACTGGCTACAGTTTAAATGTAGCTGTAAAGCAGGCTGGAGATGCAAGTATAGGCTGGAAAAAGGAGGCTGGCCACTACATCTGCTGTCCCTATGTGCGGTTATTCTAGCAACAGATGTAGGTCCCTTTGGCGTGGGGGGTGGGGGAAGAATACAGAATGGCTAACAGTATAACTTGTATGCATTCTGGCTAACTATAATTCTTAGATACTTTAACAAGGCTGTCTCTCAGGAAGACCTGGTCTTTCCTTCGTGGATCTGTAAACTGGCTGAAGTCTGAACACTGACTGATGGGCCATGAATCTCCATTACTACAATCAAATATAGCATGTCTGTCCTTTGTTCTAGAATCTTGTGCATGTACAGATCAAACAAAAACTGAAACATCTATTTCATCCCAGGAAATACCATTATTAATTTGCCAGTCTCAAAGGTCCAATTCGAGTCACGCCATCATAAGAATCACTTTTCCTGTGCTGCCTGCCCATTATGAGTCAGGCTGTTATGAATGTTGTTTTGCCCTTGGTGCCCATGACGGTAGTAAGCATGTTTACCTTGCCTTTGGCGAGTCTATGCTGACTCCTGGCCGCAGCTGCTCTGGGGCCCAACTAAGTCCATCACATTAATTCACTCAATTGAGCAGCAGAAGCTCCCACTCTGATGTAGTGGGATTATGTTGTTACATTGTAAATAATTGTCCCACCTAGTGGTTTAATAAAATTGCTGATTGGTCAAAGGCAGACAGAAAGTATGGGTAGGGCTACCAGACTGAGAAAACTCTGGAAACAGGAAGAACAGAGCAGATATGCCACAGAGAAGCCAGAGAGACACCATGATGAGATGGACATGAGATGCAGAGAACAACTATGCTGCTCTGAGAAAAGGTACTGAGCTGCATGGCTGAACAAGATAAGAATCATGGGTTAGTTTAAGAGTAAACAGTTAGCAAATTATATGCCTGGGCCATAGGCCGATGAGCATAAAATTAATGTAAGCATGTACGTGTTTCTGTGCGGCTGCAGGTCTGTGGATCAGAACCTCAGGGCTAGGCTGGAAAGGCCAGGCCAAAAACATAATACTACACTCTAAGGCCTGGCACAGGGAAATGGGTGACAACACAGTTCTTCCAATGTTTCACACATAGAAATGTTGACTCTACTCTCGGGATGGCAGAGGGAAAGCCAAGAAGCAGAATAACTTTTTATCTAGTCTGCTACCTGATGATGCTGTAAAAAATCTGAGTCGGCCTTCTCATATCAATCATGGCCATCAGGATACTCCTTCAGATGAGACTCCCTACTCAAGTGATTCTAATTTGTGACAAGCTGACATTCAAACCAACCACAGCATCGAGAACCAGCCAAGCAGCTTATGTGCTCTTTAGCACCGGCAGCTCCAGCTAGCTGGCAGAAACAACCAGTTTAGGAGACTCTGGCTGTCAAGGAAAGATCTGGTTCAGCTTTTACTTCTTGGCTTGCTCTTGACCCCTACCTGCACTGCCCGACTTGTATGTGGATCTGTGTTCGACTAGATTAGGATTAACCATAATGACCACGTCTTAACTAAGATAATTACTTCTCCAATGACCCAATCTCCATAAGAACTGATTGTACTCTGAGGTCTTGGGTTTGAACTTCTACATAATCTTGAAGGGTCACAAAAACCCAACAATGCCTGATAATGTCATGATAATGTGTACTCTCCTAGGAGCATGTATGTGTCATAAAGTGGTCTTCATTGACACTTGTTTTTTACCTGCACACTGGAGAAACTTACTTATGCTCTTAATGAAGGAGACCCCCCCAAAGGCAGGGGCTCTCTCCCGGACACTGGATCAGGCACAAACCACACCCAATTACCTGTTTTCACAGGGACATCTTTTACTAAGGTGGTGGGGGAGTTAAAAGTGGTTGCTTTCTGACTCAGAAAAAACAGCAGCAAATGCTGTTGCAGGCTTAATTTTTAAGGAAAGAAATGGGGAGGTTTGTGTTAGGATGAGCTGCCATGCTGTGGTATGGCTTTGGTTGGGCATGTTAATTAGGGTGGCTGGGGGGTGGTTGACTGCCGAACTTCAATACTTTGTTAGCGGGATCTTGGTGGTCAGCCTTAGGAGGAGGAGAGAGTGGACAAACAAGGGATCAGACCTTGGTGGCTTGCTTTAGGAACAGAATCTAATAATTTTTAGCAAGGCAGAGGGAATGGGGGAGAAGGGCAAGGCCTGAAGAGTCAGGTTTGCCACACTTGAGATGGCCAGAGTCCCTCCATTTAACTTTTGGATTAAAAACAATACATGTATTTCATAAATATATTTATAACAGCCCAGATGCCATCAAATGATATTTTTTAAGTATTTTTCAGAAAAACAGCAAACTCGTGTTTAATTTAAAAGAACAAAGATTTTCTGGGCTCTTTCTCACCAGCTGTTAAATAAATCTTATTAAGGAGATCCGAGAGGAAGCCTGGTAATGGTGGTACACGCTTTCAATCCTAGCACTCAGGAGGCAGAGGCAGGGGATCTCCGTGAGTTAGCTACAGAGCTAATTCCAGAACAGCTGGAACACACAGAGAAATACTGTCTCAAAAAATAGAAAACAATCAACCAATCAATTAAAAAAAAAAATATCTGAGAGGGCCAGCCACTTCTTGCTTCTGATCTGAGAACATATTTCTCACCTTCACCTTGGAAGTCAGCTGAAGATGTCTGGGCTGACCTAACAAGCACCCTCATTAGCATGTTACCATGGGGCCCCTATAGACTGCTCTAGCACAGTTCTTGAGCAAAGAGCCAGAGGCAGCCTCTTTCATCACCACACGACTGCTGCTGTGAATGAAGGTGAGTAACAGTAAGTATGATTAAATGAAGAGACAACTGTCTAAGGAACGGCTGCAAGTGCCTGTGTCCAGCTCTCCTACCTGATCTCCCCAGGCAAATCGCAAGCCCCTGTGCCAAGAACAGTAGGTCCTACCTTCCTATCTGAAACAGCAGTGATGGCTGTCTTTCCTGTTCAACTCCGATACAGTAGTTACTATTTCTTCAGTTATTTAAATATCAGAGTATTATGCTACAGAATCAGTGGGTATGCAAGAAAAACTCAATTTGAAATACCGCATTGTTTTTAAATCTCACATATACAAGAAACTCCAATTATACAGATGTATAGAACAGGTCCCCATTTTCACTGAGTATTTCAGGAAACAGGTGACTTTATATGATAGTTTACTATTAATTTAGAAATTAAAGATTTTATATAAAAAATGAATTCTTCCTAGAGGCACTTTGTTTAATGTCAAAGCTGAACATAGATATCAGAAGTGTGATATGAGATTTCAGTCTAAGCATCTATTTTAAATTACCTACCTCCTCTTATCATGAAGGAATCTTATTTTCTATGAGGTCTGCTTTATTTTTTTCCTTCTGTAAAATTTAAGAATAAAGCTTGAAACACAGCATAAAGACCCTAAAGGAGATGTTATTAGTGCTCTTTTATGGTTCTTATATATTCTTGCTAATCCTCACAATCATTAGTCCATAGGTTCTGCTACATAATCCCACAGGATCAATTCCTTTAAGATGGTGAGAACAGATAGAGACCCATATGCCTATATAACCTGAGTGCTGGATAAGAAGTTCCCCTAAGAAGGCACAGTGCTGGTGGCTTCGAGTCTGTGTGCACACTCTGAGTCCTTAACAGCAGCTTGGCATGCATCGCCAGGATGCAATCACTAGTTACTTACTACCTCAGCTGATTCTCCTTTCAAGCATGTTTTTTGGATTTTATTTTGTCCTTTGCGACAAAATCAAGTGGCCTCCCAAATGCTGAAAATTGAGTGGTAAATTCCAAACTGTTCCTAAATACTTGTCTACAACTCATAAGCTTGAACTTTTTTTCCTTGGTCAACTTATACAGATGTACATAGTACCCTGCCCATGATTCTCTAACCACTGAGATTCCATGTGTGAATGAGGTTTATGCAATCTGCAGCCCTACATTTATTAAGAGATGCTGCTGAGCAGGAGAATATTAGCTATGGTAGAATTAATGATTCAAAGACACAAAATAAAACATTACCATCCCCTTCCAAGAAGTCACAATCTAGTGGAAGGTAGCCACCAATAACCTGAGTACACCAGACATGTGAATATATTGCTTTTCAAATCTGTTATATAGCTAGATTTCTTAACAACAGTCATCACAGGTCCATTTTTTAAAAGTCTGTGAGGGAACTATTACATAGGGAACTGATAGCTTAATTAAAATGCATATGCTTTTCAAAGAAAATATTTAATAGTAGCTTCATGGAATTATAGCACTTTGTTCCAGGACACTTATGAAACAATATACAAAGTACTGCATAGCATGTGTAAGAGCCTTGATCATCTGCTGTGGGACTATGTTCTTGTACACCGTAAATATATGTCATTCCTACTGGTCTAATAAAATGATGATTGGCCAAGTAGATAGACAGGAAGTAGCGGCAGGGCAAGCAGACTAGGAGAATTCTGAGAAGTGGATGAATAGAGCAGCAGACGACAGCCAGATAAAAAGATGAGAAGCTGCTCTGAGAAAAGGTACCAAGCTATGTGGCTAAACATAAATAAGAAATATGGGTTAACTTAAGGTATAAGAATTAGATAGTAATATGCCTGAGCCATAGGCTAACCAGCTTGCAGTTAGTATAAGACGCTGTGTGATTATTTGGTATTGGAGGTTTGGACCTCAGAGCTAGGCCAAGCTAGAAACTCCTGACTACAATCATCTGTCAATCATTCTGTGTGCCAAGAACATCCTCCCTCAAATCTCCAACTGCTCTGTGCCCACTGTCAGGTGAGGATTAGCTGAGGAGCTAGTGTGCTGGCTAGTTTATACCAACTCGACACAATAGAGAGGTCATCTGTGAAGAAGGAATCTTAAGATTGGCCTTATGATTAATATGGGAGGGCCCAGACCATGGTAGATGGTGCCATGGCCGGGCAGGAGGTCCTGGGGTTTATGAGAAAACAAACAGGTAAGCCAGGAGCATCCTTCCATGGCCTCTGCATCAGCTCCTGCCTTCAAGTTCTTGCACTAAGTTCCTGCTTTCCCAGTGATGGTCTGTGACATCAAAGTGTAAGCAAAAATAAACCCTTTTCTCCCCAAGTTGCTTATGATCATGGAACTGTTTCATGGAACAGAAACCATAACAAAGACAACTGGTCATGAGCAAGAAAATGTGGGTAACTGGACTCCTCAAGGAAATAAGAGTCTTTCAATTGTCACCATTATGGTTGAATTCAGTTCCAGGATGATCCAGGTACCTGCCTGACTATACAACCACTTCCTGTATTACTTCATTCATATCCTATCCACCATCCCTACCCGTAACTGGCATCTCTTTGTAAAATGCAAGCAATGAGATGTTAATATTCTGTCAGGGAAAACATGATACAGGAAATACACCTGCCATGAATTAGAGATTATAATATACCCTATTAGTCTGAGTGTGTGGTCTGGAACAAACAGACTCTGTATCCGATGAGAAAGCCACTGGGTGACCACACTACACATGAGAACAGAGAACTGTCAAGCTATTAGACTTCAGTTAAAATACAGCCTATATAGAAAAATCAAAACAACATGTTGGGCATGCCTAATAAAAGTAAAACAATGCCCCCCCAAAAAAAGCAACACCTCACCCTTTGAGGAATTCATTTAAATTCATTCAATTTTATGAAATCTGTTCCCAAGAGGAATTCGGATTTCCTATTAACACCTTGTGTGTGTGTGTGTGTGTGTGTGTGTGTGAAAGAGAGACAGAGACAGAGACATATGGCCATGGAGGCCAGAAGAGGGTCTCAGACTTGCTGGAGCTGGAGTCGGGTGACTGTAAGTCATATAACAAGGGTTGGACACCAAACTCTGGTCCTCAGCGAGGCCGACAAGCACTCTTGATTGATGGGCTATCTCTCCAGTTAGTCCTCTACTATCATTGTCTGAGTCTCTCAGCTCTATCATTAGTTTTTAAGTTACAAATCCTTACAAGGGGTTCACACACAAACATTCACGTAAGCATGTGGTAGAATCTCAAAAGTTTGGCTGTTTTGTACACTATGCTGGCTTTATATCGTTATTATAAAATTAGTATACTTTATTGAATTTTATCTTTTTATTTTCTAAACTAGAAAAGACAAAAGAATGTAACAGTTAATCTTAAACTGTTAATTTAATTAAGTATAATAAACTTATGCTTTGTAAATTTAACATGATCCAAGATAGCAATCAACAGACAGGCTGAAAGATATGAAACTGGATACAGGATTGGGAACAATATCTGCTGCATACTGGATGGGGAACAATATCCACTGGATAATGGATTAGGAATAATATCCACTGGATACTGGATGGGGAACAATGCCTACTGGATGCTCCATGGCAAACAGTATTCATTTGGATACTGTATGAACTTAAGCTGTTGACTGTAATGTTCAGATGTGATGGGAAGGAATAAAAGAGCACCATGAGTTGGACACATATCTTCTATGACTTTTTTTTGACATTTTTCAAGAATAGGGAAAGGAATAAACATAATTTAAACAAAGGCTTTTACAAGTCATCTGTGAGCAGAAGCCTATATTCCTTATCAAGTTCAAATGCCACGATCCCAGGGAGCCCTTTCTCAACTCCCAAGTGACATCTGTTCCTTGCTGGCCCTGTCCACATCCTATATCCCTCACACAATTATTTATTGGTATGTCAGGCATCACACTGCAGCCCCTCCAAGGAAGACTTATATGATCTCACTGCTCTTCTTACCAGGTAAACAATAGATATGCTTTATGCAACAAAATATACATGCTACAAGGCATGTTTTTTTCTAACCTTGCCACTTTCTCCATAGAAAACAGGCAGTTCTTCTTCCATATGGACTCAGTCCTGTGCAGTCCCTGAGGGAAAAGGATGTGGTAAAATCAGAAGCCCATGCCAGATGAAGGTACATAGAAAACTGCTTTAGTAAGTGGATACCTGTATTCCCAGCATTTGGGAGGCTAAGGAGTTAGAGAGACACCTAGGCAACAGAGCAAGACCTTGTACCAATCAAACAAAATGACTTTACTTCTAATTAACTGGGAAAATAAGTCCCAATTCCCAATGTGGTGAAAGGGTGATAGAGGAATTAAGCCTTTAGCATGGCAGTCAACAGCTATAACCCCTACAAGTAGTGTTCAATGTTCAGGAACTCTTCAGGAAACCATCGTCCTGAAATCTGGAAAGGTCATTCCCCAGAAACAGAGATTCGTCTATCTACAAGGAAATTAGCAGAAACTACCATCTCACAGATGACTTTTCTATTGATAAGGAAAAACAAATTCTAGACCTACGTCAATTTTTCTGAGCCTGGGAAGATCCAAATCACAGTGAGTGAAGTCCAGACTTAGGAATTCTCAGCTCCTGAAGAACGTATGATCTGCTAAGCTGGAAAAAACAAAGGAGACATGAATGAGAAGGATGAATAAGATGGATGGATGAATGAATGAATGAATGCAGCTTTGCTGACCTGGACTTTTTTGTTTTTGTTTTTCAAGACAGGGTTTCTCTGTGTAATAGTGCTCGCTGTACTGGAACTGACTCTGTAGATCCGGCTGGCCTTGAACTCACAGAGATCCACCTGCCTCTGCCTGCCAAGTGCTGGGATTAAAAGCATATGGCATCACCACCCAGCTGTCCTGGAGTTTAACAACAAGAAAAAAGTCTGAAACAAAAGCCATCAAGTACTAACAAGATCATGGAACATTCTTTCCTTAGTCATTTCCTGCCATCACAGCAAAGGGACAGCAAGAGCAGGGCAGCCCTCCTGGAGCCATGCAGAATGCTTCAGCTATTACACACTAGCTATCCTATAGCTAAGAGAACATATATGAAGGACCACTTCCCTCCAAAAACCAACTTAATAAAACTGCACTTAGTAACATTTATTGTTGTCAATTTATTAGGTCTGCTCTGATGACTTAAATGCAGTGCATACTGCAAGCTTTTTATCACAGCATTCTATCTGGTATTTACTGCATTAGAGCTAGAACTAGAAAAAGATAGATGGCGCATTCCTTTAATCCCAGCACTCAGGAGATGGAGGTCAGCCTGGTCTACAGAGTTCCAGGATGGCTAGGGCTGTTAGACAGAGAAACTCTGTCTTGAAAAACAAAAAAATGACAACAAAAAAATCAAACTGTGGTAAATGTCACCATGGCCCTTGTCAATGTTTTATATGTTCTTAATGAAATTTTCCAATGTTTGCCTTCAACTGTAAGTAGGTCTTATAAAAAATAATGCATTTGGGAAATCTAAATTTAAGATGAGGACAATGAATAATAAATCAATATTTCTAATGTTTACATAGTCAATTTTAAAAAGACATGTTTATATTTAAAAGCTCACTTAGGGACTGGAGATGAATTCAGGGTTAGACCTACCAAAAAACACAACTAAAAGTGATCACTTAAAGTTTTTCTTTTGTAAATTTATATGATTTGATCTTAAAAGATATTTTTGCCATATTTAGTCAGTGTCACACATTCCAGCACTTCGGTTTACCTACTGAAATCCTCATTTCCTTCAAGCCCCAGCATGACTGCTCCTGCTGTGGCTCCTGCTTAGCCACACAGGCTGAGCCCTTTGTATCTGCACAGCACTCCTCCTGGCAATCTGAAGAATGCACATATTCTGCCTCAAGTCAATTATTCTTGTGTAACTTCTTTGCTCTATTAACTGGCAAGCTCTTTCAGAGAGGAGACCACAATCCTTTTGTTACTGGAACCAAATTATTACTCAGAGTAGAACATGATGTCTATGTTCCAAGTACTGGAAAATAGGGCCAGATATTGGGAGCTGGCACGCCTATTTGAGGCACCCTTCCACACCCCGTTGCTGGGGATCAAATCTAGGATCTTGCCCATGCAGATCAAGCATCCTACCATAAACTACAATCCCTACCCTAAGGATTTAAGGGTGCCCCACCCTCTTTCAGCATCAGCCTATCTGGAAACACGTTTTGCACATTTAACACTAAATTTACCAGAATAAGAAGAGACAGCTGGGCTTTGGGGCATGGGCTTAGCAGTATGAGGTTCCAGGTTCAATGTCAACATCACAGAAATGGAAAGAAGAAACAAAGACGAGAACGATGAGAAGAGAGGAGGAGGGGACAGAGAGAAGGGAAGGACAAACAGACAAAGGCCCTCACCACCCTTAGGTCCCCACTGCTAGTAGGGAAGGAAAATTGTCCAAATGTGTCATTAGGAAGCCTGAGGTTTTTTTATGTAGGAAAAAAAAATTACTCCCTTCACTATGTTTCTTTGATCACTGTAAGTATAATCAATTCCTTAAAAGTGTTGGTTAAAAACAGTCCATTCTGGTTACTGAACTGGTTATTGAATGTACATGCATGGTGTATAGAAATTACATTTAAAGAAGTATCATAAGAGACAGTTAGGATTAACTATAATATTAACATAATTTCATGTTATTCAGTATTAGTCAAAATTCAAAAATAACTGAAGGCTATTACTAATATGAAATAATGTGAACACATCCCCTAGTTTTGTTTTTAAAAACCTTGTTTTCGATCATGTCAAAGTGACATATGTAACAGAGAAACCCATTTCTCTACTTGGGGTAGCGTGTGGAGGGTGAGGATGTTTCATCTTGTCATGTGTGGCTCTTACACTGTTATTCTCAGCACTGTAAATGACATCCATGGTGTGAAAAACATTTACAGTGTGGATTGGTACCTCATTTAATCTTTACAGTCTCCACAGGAGTAATCACTAAAATAAGGCACATCACTGCCTTCCTTCCTTCCTTTTAGGATATTTCAGTGACCTGATCCATAGTAACATCAAGCAGTCACATTGGCTTAGGATGAAACCCAGGAGTGATTCCAAAGCTGCTGTTCTTGAACCTTATCAGCAGGCATGTCCAACCTGCCACCCATCAGCCGAAAGGGTGAGGCAGAGGGAAGCCAAGAATGTGGCCCAACCAAAATCAAAACCATTCTGAGATATGTTCTGCAACTTCTTTGTAATTTAAGTAGTTCTTGAGTGTGAACCTTGTAAATAATGACATCATTACACAAGTCTGCGGTTGATTTGTTCCTATGGCAAGGACAATAAAGTTGCCCTATGCCCATCTCAAAAACTTTTACTCTATACACAATGGCTAAGAAACCTCCCTCCACAAACATCTGTACCTGATCACTGGAGAGTTCTGGAGCCCCGAATTTGATCCTTCTAGATCCTTGTAAAACTGTCTTCTAGAAAAGAGTTAACGTGACTAAAAATATAAACACATAAATTCTATTAGAGAAACTGAAAACAAGAATATGCTATTTCCCAAAGTTAACAATCCATATTATTATTTATTAAATAATATAATAATAAATAATAATAATTTATTAAAGAAAAAAGTTTAAATTTGTATCAGCTCTCTTATTAAAAATCATCACCAGAGGTACTCAAATATAAAAATATTAAGAACTTAATTATAAGTTTCAAGACAGGATTTAAATAGTGTGAACAATGAAACATATGCAAAAATATCTATTAAAGAAGGTTGGATTTTGGTTTTGGAGACAGGGTCTTTCTATGTATCCCTGACTGACCTGGAATTTACCATGTAGACAGAACTCTAGAGTCCCCCGCCTCTGCCAGTGTACATATGCCATCATGCCCAGGCACCAAGTAAAGTCTGGTTGTCCTCCTCAACAAGAGAAGTCACATGAAATATAGAAAAGGCAAACTTCACACTTCTCTAAGTACAGGAGGATTTCCTTTTGTTTCTTCATTTGTTACTGAGACAGGGTCCTTCTGTATAGCTCAGGCTGGCTTCTAATTTGGAATCCTTCTGAATCAACTTCCCCAATACTATGTTTATAGGCATATGCTACTCACTCTGCAAGAGCTTTCTTAAATAAGACATGACAGCATAGACCACAAATAGTAGTAGACGTGTGAAAAAGTGTAAGACACTGCACAGCGTGGGAAAAGATGGTTGCAGCATCCAGAACTGACCACTGCCAAGGAGTAAAGGGACAAGGGTATGGACCATGTGCAGAAGTCAGCAATTGCATTAAAAGCTTCCCAGGTTCATCACAAAATTCATCATGGGAACACAAACAAAGAGTTCAGCCTCATCCACTAGACCCACAGAAATGAAGAACAACAGTCCCCAGCGATAGCAGAGACAAAGGCATACTTGTAGAAAGCTAAAAGGAACACAGATTGATTCAGTCACTCTGGAGAACAACTGTTGTACAAATTCTGTTTGTATTAAATGAAACTCAGAGCTAGATATCGGTGGAATATCAGAAAGAACAAACAGACCACAGTCAAAATTCACCCAGCTGTTTTACAGCTTTCTCACCCACTTCTACTTTCTGGATCTTCCTAAGCCTGCCTTAAATACCCTTCTCGCCCAGCTGCATCCCATCCAGGTTAAGATTAAAGGCATGAGCTACTTTATTTGGTAACCAGAACTTGAACTCACAGAAACACAAAAAGATCTCTGTCTCTGGAGTTATGGGATTAAAGGCATAGGTTACCACTCCCAGGCTTTCCCTGTGCTGGGATTAAAGATGTGTGCCTTTGAAGCCCAGCTGTTAGTGTTAGTATTTTGGGGCATGGAAAGATGGAACACATGGACACGCTGCCAGGAAGCCATGTCGAGTTTATTGGGGTCTGGTGGGGGAGGGGAGGAAGGAAAGAAAAAAAGAGAGAAGGGAGAGGGGTTGAAGAGAGAGGTCCTTGCCACATGCTGTGTCTCTTTAAAGGAAAGGGTGACCATGTAGACACGCCCCATGACATGGTGCCGCCAGAGCACAGCCACAGCAAGGTGAAGCTGAAATGGCCCTAGTGATGTTTACTGTTTATGTGCTAACAGTTTGGCCTTGTACTCAGAGATCCAGAACTTCCTGATCTATGTGAGTTAGCACTGCTCTGTTATCCCTGGTCTCCTGGAGCTAACTCTACCTTTTTTTGACTGTGGGTTGATCACTTCATATTCCAGGTTTTATTAAATATGTAACATATCACCACAAACAACTTCAGTGTTTAAATCAGCACAATTTTTGGGCTTGTTGTGTGGTTTTGATACATATATGGAGTCTGTTATGGTATGGATTTCAAACATTTTCCCCTAAACTCATGTGTTCAAAGTTTGGTCCCTAGTACATCAGTGTTTGGAGGTAGACTTTGGGAGGTGACTGGATTGTAGACTCTAATCTTATCAAGAGACTGTTAAACCCTTAGCTTCATGGGCTATGGGAAAATGGGCAACTCTAAGAGCAGTGGTGGCACAGGCCTTCAATCCTAGCACTCTGGAGGCAGAAACAGGCAGACCTCTGTGAGTTGAGGCTGTACAGAGAAAGTTCTAGGACACCCAACAATGCCCAAAGAAACTGTCTTGGGGGGTGAGTGGGAAGGTGGGCCTACTTGGAGGAAGCAAGTTACTGAGGGCATGCCCTGAAAGAGTATGTATGTATGTATGTATGTATGCATGCATGCATGTATATTTAATTTTGTGTATGGGTTTTTGTTTTGTTTTTTTATACATGTGTCTTTGAACCACACTGAGAGCCTGGTACCCACAGAGGGCAGGAAAGAGTGTTAGATCCTGGAGACTGGAGTTAAGAAATGGTTGTGAGCAGCCATGTGGGTGCTGAGAATTGCACCCAGGTTCCTTGGAAGAGCAGCCAGTACTCTTAACCACTGGGCCACCTCTCCAGCCCCAATGGTATGTCTTACCCTTGGCCCTTTCCTCTCTCCATTTCCAGGCTTCCATCAAGTAAGCAGTTCTGCTGTACCATGTGCTCACACTATGATGTGCTTGCTGGTCACCAGACAAAAAAAAAAAAAAAAAAAAAAAAAAAAAAAAAAAAAAAAAAAAAAAAAAAAAAACACAGGCCTGAAACCGTGAGCTAAAGTAAATCTTCCCTCAGTTTAAAGGTTTCACTCAGGCATTTTGTCATGGCAACACAAAACTGACTAATATATCACTGAAACAAAACTTCATAAAATAATCCTTACCCCTCCTACATACAATAGTGAATGCTTTTTGTGTTGTCTATACTACTCTGCTATTTCCCTTTCACAATCCTATGTCATCCCATCATATTTCAATGTAAAAACAAATGCTGTTAAAATGACTTCACCTTGTTTTTTAAAAACCTAGCCTAGCTGTACCCTGCAGTAGCAAAACCAGAGAAAAACTCCTAAGAAAAAGTAAACAGGTGAGCAGAATCAGCCAACTGGGCTGACAACCTGTGAGACAGACATACCAGGTATCAACTAACAAATTCTCTAGGGGCTGGGGAGATGACTCAGCAGTTAAGAGTGCTTCCTGTTTTCCCAGAGGATCAAGGCTTGCTTCCCAGCATCCATGTTAGACAGCTCATAAAAGCTTGTACTCCAGCTGCAAGGTATCCAATATTGTGCGTGTGTGCATGTGTGTCTGTTTGTGTGTATCTCTAAAAAATAATTTTCTAGACTTAGCAATGTTGAACAAATCCATACATCACAAAGTACAAATAGTTTAACAGAGAAAACAGCCCTTATTTATTATTTTATAGGTGACAACATAATGCTAGGCTTTGATGTAAAAAGTTTTGATGATGGTAATGCCAAAGATAAAAGCACCATGAATGTGTACACTACCACTTTCCCAATCACAAGATAGTTCATAGAGTCACTGTGCTAGCATACACATATAGTCCTGTTCTTAGGAAGATCAGGAGTTCAAGGCCATCCTCAACTACACTGCCAATTCAAGGCCAGCCTGTAAGAGGGATAAGGTTAACCAATATTAAAATAGGAGTACCATACCATCATTTTGACTTTGCCTTTACTAGGGACACAGAAATTTCAGAAAATATTGATAATGATGACTCATAAACCAAGATTTCTTCTGCCATTATAAAAGTAAATTAATACTATAGAGTGATACATGCCTGGCAAGGATAATCTGGACTAGAGAAAAAAAAACAAAACTGTTTAACATCAGCTAGGATGGCACAAGTGTTTTCTACATCTGCTCTAAATTGGGCTTCCAGGTTCTACACAGAAAGGCAGTGTTTCTGGAAGACAGGTAGAGGCTGGTATCCATATTGACCTTCACTTGCTTCCTCTTGGGAATCCTTTTGTAAACAAAAGGGTAATATATATATGTATATATATACACATACATATGATAGCATATATACGTACATATTTGGCATAATATAGAAAACAGTGCAGTTTAGCTATCATTCACTAGAACTTGTTAGCTCAGAAATGTGTTGGGAGGACACACAATGCATATTAACTCAGGTTAGATAAGCAAAGCTTAAAATATTAAAAACACACACTTCAGCCTCAGTCACAACAGTCCCAAGATCTACACAAAGTCTTTCAAAATCTAACTTCCACTCATATAGTTAATAAATACTTTGTAGGTAATATCTGTGGGTCAGATACAAGAGAACCACAGAAATGTATGATATCAGACAGCCGTGCTACAAAGTCAAGGATACGAGAGGTTGGAGAATCAGAGCAGTGGCTATTTTCGATGAGAAAGTTCTCTCTCTGAAGGGATGCAATTGTTCCAAGACGTGACTATGGAACAAATGCACAGGCTCTGAACTGACAGGGTCCATTTAGGAAGCCCCAAAAGGTCTGGATGCTGAGAGTGCTGTGTTTAAGGTAAGTGCCATTCTATTGACCCTATTACTAGGTAACATGTACAGAGCAGCTATTAATGGAAAACAAAGCTGCTACATTTCACCCAATGCATTCAGATTCTTCAAGCAGCTACCAAATGTCTGTGCAAGCACACCGTACAAGACTACAAAGCACAGAAGTCATGGCATTGTTAGACACTCTCCATAGTAGTCCCTGCCCTCTTGAAACTGACTTAAATACATGCCATTGCCCAGTACAATGACAGACTTACTGGAAAGGCACAAATATAGAGGAATCCAATGAACGATAAACAGTTGACTAGCATAGGACATACGCCAAAGAGCAAAGTTCCATAGGACTGTTTGTGAACTCGATCACTTTTATTTGGTTCTGATGGGCATTAAGTCACCAAGTAACGGTTCTGGCAGGATGGAAGACATTCTAAAGAGACACTTGTGCCTCTCTACCCCCAGTTATCAGACTTTGGATTCCAAGGAATTGTGACTGGAGCTGAGACAGGATGGGTCAATGACGGACAACCTGAGCACAGTTGGACCTGGACCACTGATGTCTATCTCTTGCCCACTATTTCTGTCCCAACGTGGCCACATGGACTAAATCTATTTTTCACTACTGTCTCATCAAGAGGCCTAAAGTGACCGAACCTAATTCGGACAGCCAGGAAAACCGCCGGGCTGTTGTTCCAGTCTGGGTTCAATCTTTACCTTGTAAAGAACAACAGCCAAAGGTCGGCTCTAAACCTGTCTTCAACTCAGGCGGAAGTTCCATCTCTGCACTGGGAAAAGTTTTCAAACTCTAAACCTCTCCACTTCCGGCCTAAATAGAGCCCAATGGCAGACTGAAAACCTTAGGGCAACTCTGGGTGCAGAGCCAGGCCTTCCCCGCCGACCCAAGGCCTAAAAGCGTGAGCAGCCACTATGGTAGCGAGGTGATTCCTAGCGGAAAGACCTGCAAACAGCACCGTTAACTCACGCCGGGTGCAGGGAAGGAAGGAGCGGAGACCCTGGGGCCAGCCCTCCCGAACGGGAAGAGGGGACACTACACTCATTGCCCACATGCGACGCCACAACCGACCCTAGGCCAGGCCTACGCGCATGCGCAATGCTACCTGGTCCCAGGGCCCGGGAAGGGACGTGAACCGAGAACCGCGATCGACCTCGCCCACGGGCTCGCGCGTGCGCGCCGGGACCCGGGCCTGCGGCCTGGGTGGGGTGGGAGCTCGCCCAGCCAGCGCACCGAGCCGGCGCAGGGCGAGGCCTTGGTTCCGGGGGCCTGCCCATGCCCGCTGCCCACAACACGCTTACCTCTGCGTCCGCTCCGCCGCAGGCAGCGGGGACTGCTCGGCCCGGCGGCCAGGAACAGCCGAGACTTGGCGCCTCCCCCTAAAGCGGTCCTGCTCCTGCTCTGCCGTCTCCGCCGAGCCGAGCAGGGAGGAGGGGGCCGCGGAACCGGGCAGAAACAAGGGGAGGGGTGGAGAGTGCGGGAGAACGAGGGAAGGGGAGGGGGTACAAAAAAGGGAGGGGGCTGCGCCCCTTCTCCGCCCGGACCGGCGACCCTGCCTGCAGCCTAGCCTCAGTGGGTGCGGACCTGGTGCTGAACCCCGCATTCTATCTTAGTGCACAAATTTCGGGGAACCCATGCCTCTCCAGTTTTTAAGTCTTAATTTAAATGCGTTGATTTTTCTGCGTGCAGCAAATCAAGAGCCTACGTGTGTTAGTCCAGTCTTCCCAACTCCATCCAGGAGACCTACCTCATTGTGTGGTGTTCGAGGGCTCCCAGATCAGTCTGGTTTTAAAAAGAAGGAAATTCTGCCACTTGGGACGATGTGGAACGAACCTAGAGGATGTTAAGCAAAGTAAACACAGGACAAATACTTACGGATCTCATTTAAGGAGCATTTAAAGTCTCACCAACAGAGTAGAGAAGTGGATACTGGGACTAGGGAAAAGTGACACTGGAAAGATAGTGATCAAATTTCAGTTAGGAGGAGCAAGCTCCAGAAAGCCACTTACTACACGGTGGCTATAGTTATTGACTGTGTACACCAAAAATTGCTAAGAGAATAATTTTGGAACAGGGTCTCCTTAATAGCCCAAGTGAGGCTCAAACTCGGTAGCCTCCCTTCCTCCCCCCCCCCCCCCCCCCGCTTGATTTTGCCATCACACAGTGTGTATACATATATCCAAAAAATGTGCACTGTAAATATATATTTGATTTTCAGGTGAAATTTTAAAAGAATCTACTTTCTTGTTTTCTTGGCCTCAACTTTTCATAGTACATGATCTCAACCCACTTACAGGGGAGACATCAGAGATTTGGGAAACTTGCGGGCAAGACTCAAGATCATGTCTTCATTCTGACCTACTTTTACCTACTGACCATTCCTCTTTTAGCTACTGACCATGTGGTTTCTTTCGAAATGACTTAGAAAAGTGGGTCAAATGATAAAGGCCTTAGCAGTGTAACTGCAACCTGGTCACAGGTTCCTTAAAGGGCTTTTTGGAAGAGGTCCACATGATTCTTGGTCTTGAGCAAGTTTACAGTCTGGAGTCTAAAAGCTCAGTTTATGTAGAACACCAACAGTCCTTGAATTTAGTACAATTGTGGGCTGGGCTTAAAAGGAAAAGAAAATGGATTCAAGATAATTTTAGAAAATAAAAACAAGACTAGATGTGGAAGGTCAGAAACAATTAGAAATTTGTGTCGTATTTTTTGGGTTCCAGATATTTGCCTTTAAAATGGAGCATTGGTCTGTTTAATATTTCACATAACATGCTAACAAAGTCTGACAAAAATGACATACTTTTTAAAGTCCTAAATAAAATATCAACAAATAGGATCCGGCAGTAAATACCATAATGAACATAGAGATTATTTCAGTGGTATAAATAGGATGCAGTAGCAAGGGAGTTATTTACATAAATAGGTCAAAGAATTAGGGCAGTTTTGATTGATTATTTAAAGTGCTAACATTCAATAGTCTTTTGTTTTCATTTTTTTTCAAGACAGGGTTTCTCTGTGTAACAACTCTGGAATTCTTGGAATTTGTTTTGTAGAATAGACTGGCCTCAAACTCAGAGATCCACCAGCCTTTGCCTCCCTAGTGCTGGAACTAAAGGTGTGCACCACCACATCAGCTCAATGGTCATTTTTGATCAAAGAAACCTTTAGTAAATGGTTATATTCACTCAGTAATAAGTGACTTAAGAGTATTTATGAGAAATATAGGGATAAAGTTGGTGATTACTCACATGTGATGATATGTTACATATTTAATAAAACCTGAAATATCAAGATACAGTACAGAGTCAAAACCTAGGCAGACAGTTCAAAAATTTCTTGATCTTTGAGTCCAAGGACAAACAGCTGGGCTTCAATGGCACATACTTTTAATCCCAGCACAGGGAAAGCCTGGGAGTGGTGACCTATGCCCTTAATCCCATAACTCCAGAGATGGAATTTTCTTTGTTTCTGAAGTTCATGGCTAGCTACGAAATAGAGTAGCTCCCACCTTTAATCCTAACCTGGATGGGATACAGCTTCGAGAAGGGTATTTAAGGCCTTGTAGAAAACCAGCAGAGGCTGAAGCGACCATGAGCAAGGCTGAGGAAGCTGGAAGACAGCTGGGTGAGATATGACTGTGGTGTTTCCACTCTCTGATATTTCAGCCTTTCCCCAATATTTGGCTCTAAGTCTCTTTCAATACAATCCAAATTCGTGCTACACTCACACATAATACTATAATATAGTATGATAGAGATGGAATGAGAGAACTGAAATTGGTACAGATGTTTTAGGTAATACAGTTATACACAAAGTTCCTTTTCAAAAAAAATTTTCTTTTGAGACCAAGTTGCTAAAACTAACCTTGAACTTTTGATACCAATACCTCAACCTCCCAAGCACTGGAACTGTAGGTACCACCACAAATAGTTTCCTTTTTCTTTTTCTTTCTTTTCTTTTTTTTTTCTTTTTCTTTTTTCTTTTTTTTTTTTTTTTTTTTTTTTTTTTTTTTTTTTTTTTTTTTTTTTTTTTTTTTTTTTTTTTTTTTAGTGTTCTGGCTGTCCTGAAACTCACTCTGTATATCAAGCTGACCTCAAACTCAGAGATCAACCTGCCTCTGTCTCCCAAGTGCTGGGATTGAAGGTATGCACCACCACTGCCTACATTCCAGTTTTTGATGAGTAAAATTTGAAGGCATTTGTAGATGTCTGTCCTAGAAGGTGGAGTTGTCACGGAGTTGGAGTGGCATGTTATCCATTCACAGGATAGCTATCTACTGGAAGTTACATTTTGAGTGCTCAATGTAAAGCTTGAGTGTTATGGACTACTCCTTCTGTACACTGCAAAGATGTGTTGCTCTCATTGTTAATAAAAAACTGAGTGGCCAGTGGCCAATCAGGATATTCAGGGAAGAGAAAACACTAAGAGGAAGAAGGGTGGAGTCTCAAACATCTCAAGCGATGCAATAAGAAACAAGATGATCAATGTATCATTTTGAAAAAGTTACTGCCATGTGAGAGAGTGCAGATAAGAAATATGGATTAATTAAAATGTAAGAGTTAGCAAGTAACCAGCCTGAGCTATTGGCCAAGCATTTATAATCAATAATAAGTCTTAGTCTGGTTAGTTAAGAGCAGCTGTTGGGACACAGAGAAACTCTGCCCACACTTGAAAGAAAAGAAAACATCCAAACCCTTCCAGAGAGTGGCATTTTCATTTCTTCTTCAGCTTTTCTTCCTGGTGCCTAAAACAGCAATATGCCCAGAAGACAGTTGAATAGCCTCAGTCACTGCTCACCACTTCCTATATATAACACCAGTAGCACAGACACTAAGAACAACAATCAGTAAGTGGCACCTCCTGAAACTCAGAAGCTTCTGTAAAGCCAAGGACACAGTCAATAAGACAAAACAACAGCCTACAGAATAGGAAAAGATTTTCAGGCAATTCTAGGAGTGACAGAAAACTGATCTCTAAAATATAACTCAAGAAACTCGAGTCCAAATCCCTAAATAACCCAATTAAAAAAAGGTAATTCTCAGCAGAAGAATTACAAATGGCTAAAAGGCATTTGAAAAAGTGTTCAACATCTTTAGCCATCAGAGAAATGAAAATCAAAACAACTTTGAGATACCACCTTACACCTGTCACAATGGCTAAGATTAAAAACACAGATGACAGCCTATGCTGGAGAGAATGTGGAGCAAGGGGAACACTCCTCCGTTGTTGGTGAGAGCATAAACTTGTTCAGCCACTCTGAAATGCAGTATGGTGGTTTCTCAGAAAACTGGGAATCAATTTCCCCAAGGATCCAGCATACCACTATTGGGCATATACCCTAAAGACACACATTCATACCCCAAAAGCATTGGCAAAACTCTATTCATAGCAGCATTATTCATAATACAAAGAATCTGGAAGCAGCCTAGATGCCCCTCAACTGAAGAATAGATTAACAAAGTGTGGTACATCTACACAATGGAGTACTATTCAGCAGTAAGAAAAAATGATATCCTAAAATTCACAGGCAAATGGATAGAATTGAAGTATATCCTCCTGAGTGAGGTATCACAAATCCAGGAAGGTAAGCAGGGGATGTATTTACTCATTAGTGGACTTTTAAAAAAAAAGTAAAGAACACCCAAGCTGCAGACCACAACCACTGAACAGCTTGGGATCTGAAAATTATATTTAATATAGTCTTCTGCTGTTCATTCAATCTCAACACAATTCATTCTACACAATGGCATTGCTACATTTTTTTCTTGTCACTATTTTATTTTATGTTTTAGAAAATAAAGTCTTTTTTCTATGTAAAATAAAATAATAGAAAAATAAGTATGAAGTAGTCATGAAAAAAATCTCAAGTAGACAACTTCTATGAACAACACCTAAAGGTGTTCCCTAATCATCATACATACACACATGTGTACATACACAGTCACACAGAGAGTTAATAATGACAATAAAACTTGAGAAATAACAAGGGCCGGAGATGGCTCAGTAGTTAAGAGCACTGACTCTTCTTCTAAAGGACCTGAGTTCGATTCCCAGCATCTACATGGCAGCTAACAACTGTCTGTAGTTTCAAGATCTGACACCCTTACACAAGTTATACATGCAGGCAAACACCAATTCACATAAAATATAAAAATAAATATTAAAAAAGAGAAATAACAATATTAACAACAATAATAAAATCATTTGAGAAAATTCTACAAGATACAAATATAAAATTTCATTAGAAGTTATGAATATTTGAAAAGCAATAACAAGAAACCAGGAAGATATGACAAGGTGCCACTGAGCCCTCTGCTGTTGGCTGATGTCCCTCTCTGCTCTCTCTCATGCCAGCCTACTTATAATTTCTGCCATCGTATAGATCTGGCTGGGCTTTCATTTGGACTTCTCTTCTATTACAATTTGCCAGTGTTACCCTGTGGCCAATGTCCTGGCATTCTCTCCCTTCCTCAGCATTTATGACTGAGGGTTCATTCATGTCTTACTTCTGCTTAAGACCCAGCATCTGCCACCTACTAACCAGAAAGAAGTTCCAGAGCCTAGTTTAACCAGTCTTCTTGGTTTCCATTACCTCACATGATTCTTGTCTTCCTCCTCCTATGAGGTACCTTGAACAAGTTTGTGGCTTAGATAAATCTTCCACATCTGCCTAAAAGTTCAAAGGAATTCTTGAGCTTAAGAATTCCATCAGCCCTTCCCCATTGAGTGCCTGAAAGATGATTATCTTCCTGTGGCAATGCTCAGTGAAAATGTCCTTTTAAACCAGATATATGTAAGTATATATTATAGGAGTAAATGGTGTATATGAACCATAAATTTTATGTGTCAAATAAGTCAAGTATATTTTGAAGTTGACAGTCTCTGAATGGTGAAATTTCATTTTGTTGATTTGTATTTCAGTGTTCTGGACCATGAATAGAACACTCTCTTTAGATTTGAGCTTCTCTTAATCAATTGGATGTGACAGAATAACACTGTGGATCAACACACAAACACCCAAAGACGTGAAAGTGGGAGGGAGCTAATTAGGAGAAAGAAGGGGAAGAAATTATGGGATGTATATGGTTAAAATACATCGCAACAATTACCTAATGAATAAAATTAATTTGTGTGTGTATGTTCTGAGTCTCTTTTGTTGGAAATAGATTATTCTCTCAAATAATACATCTTGACCACAGTTTTCTCTCCCTCCATCTCTCCTAGACTCCCCACCAATTCCCCCCGCTGATGCCCAGATCCACTACTCCTTCACAAAAAAAGCAGACCTCTAAGAAATAGCAGCCAAATACTACTACAAAAATACAACAATACAGAGAAACAGCCCTCACACCCATTTCTTCAGATCAAGATGTAGGACTCGCAGCTACTTCTCCAGCACCATATCTGTCTAAATGCTGCCATGCTTCTGTCATGTGATAATGGACTAAGCTCTGAACTATAAGACAGCCCCAATTAAATGTTTTCTTTTATAAGAATTGCCATGGTCTTGGTTCCTTTTCATAGCAATAAAACTCTAACTAAAACTCAGGCCTCTGATTTAATCATTGTCAGGTTCCTGGCCATCCAAGCAGTGTCTGGCATAGACTCCCTCTCATGAAGTATGCCTCAAGTTAAGTTAGACATTGCTTGGTTTGGCCACTGCCAAAAGTTCTGAGCCACCCACCACTGTCCCAGCACATTTGTAAGCAGGACAAATTGTAGGTCAAAAGTTTTGTGACTGGATTGGTGTCCAGGTTTCTCTTGTGATAGCTTGCAGAATGCCTCACCAAACCAAAGAGACTAGAACATAGCAGTAAAGGCTCCATGCAGGTACCAGCTCAACCTCTCCATCTTCACTGAGCTGTGAAGATGTTGTCCTTGGCAGTGGGGTTCTGCTGTCCATTTGTAGAGAGCATCCCTCTGTCCTAGCATACAACCTGGGTTGTTTGGAGATCTTCACAGGATCCCTTAGCTAAGAACTCAGCCAAATACAACCCAGTACTGCCACTGGCTACAAGAAACAGCTAGTTTAGACTTAGTACCCCCAATCCTAGGGAGTCCTCATTAGGGTCACCCTCATAGATTCCAGGGACGTTGTACTACACTAGATTTCCACCACCCCTGGGATGCCTCCCAATTTGAGCTGTCTCTCTCTGCACTCTCTCCTTCCATCCCATCCTCCCACACACACCTGATCCCTTTCATTCTTACCTGTCCTGAGTCCACCTACAAAATCTATTCTATTTCCCCTCCTCCAGGAGATCCATGCCCAGTAGAACCCTCTTCTTTATCTAACTTCCCTGAATTGATTGTAGCTTGGTTATCATTTACTTAATGGTTAATATCCACATATAAGCAAATATATACCATAATTGTTTTGGGGAGTCTGAGTTACCTCACTTGGGATTATTTTTTTCTGGCTCCATCCATTTGCCTGCAAATTTTATGTGTGTTTTCTTTTTTTAACAGCTGAGAATGTTCCATTGTGTAAAAGTATCACATTTTTGTTTTTCATTCTCCTGGATATGGATAAAGAAAATGATTACCTCCTGGATAACCAATATCTAGGTTATTTCTAGCTTCTAGCTATTATAAATAGAGTAGAAATGAACATGTTTGAGCAAGTGTTATTGTGGTAAGATAGAACATCTTTTGGGTATATGCCCAAGAGGTAAATCAATTCCCAATTTTCTGAGGAACTGCCATATTGATTTCCATAGTGGCTATGCAAGTTTGCACTCCAACCATCAGTGGAGGAGTGTTCCCCTTGCTCCATATCCTTGCCAGCATGAGCTGTCACTTGTGTTATTGATTATAGCTATTCTGACAGGTGTAAAATGGAATCTTAGTATATTTTGATTTGCATTTCATTGATGGCTAAGGATGTTGAACATTTCTTTAAGTGTTTCTCAGCCACTTGAGATTCCTCTATTGGTAATTCTCTGTTTAGATCTGTACCACATTTTTAAATTGGATTTCTTGATTTTTTGATATCTAGTTCCTTGAGTTCTTTATATATTTGGACATTAATCCTTTGTCAGATGTGGAGGTGGGTATCTTTTTCCATTTTGAATGTTGCCATTTTGTTCAATTAATGATGTTGTTTGCCTTATAGAAGTTTTACAGATTCGTGAGGTCCCATATATTAATTGTTGATCTTAGTGCTTTGCTTTTACTACTGATGTTCTGTTCAATAAGATGTCACCTGTGCCAATGAGTTCGAGGATTTTTTTTTTAACTTTTTCTTCTATCAGATTCAGTGTATCTGGTTTTATGTTGAGATCTTTGATCCACTGGGAACTGAGTTTTGTGCAGGGTAGAAGTATGGATCTATTTGCATACTCTACATGCAGACATACAGTTAGACCAGCACCATTTGTTGAAGATGCTATCTTTTTCCAGTATGTATTTTCAGATTATTTATTTTTTTAAAAAATCAAGTGTCCATAGGTGTGTGTATTTACATCTGGGTCTTTGATTTGATTCCATTGATCAACCTGTCTGTTTTTATGCCAATATTATGCAGATTTTATTACTGTAGCTCTATAGTAGAGCTTAAAATCTGGGATGGTAATGCTTCTGGAAGTTCTTTTATTATGCAAGATTGTTTTAGCTATCTTGGGTTTTTATTTTTCCATATGAAATTGAATATTGTTCTTTAAAAGTTTGAAAAGTATTTTCTTGGAGGCTGGAGAGAGGGTTCCATGGCTAAGAGTACCGACTGATCTTCCAGAGGACCCAGTTCAATTCTCAGCACACACATGATAGTTCATACCAGTCTGTAACTCCAGTTTGGGAGAACCTGACACTCACGGCAAAACACCAATATATGTAACATTTTTTAATTAAAAAAAATCTGCGTTAGAATTTTGATGGTGATTGCATTGAATCTGTAGATTGCTTTGGTAGGATCAACATTTTTATTGTGTTAACCCTACCAACCCATGAGCATGGGAAATCTTTCCATGTTCTTATATCTTCTTCAATTTCTTTCTTCAAAGCCTTAACGTTCTTTCCATATAAGTCTTTCACCTGCTTGGCTAGAGTTACCTCAAGGTGTTTTATATTATCTGAGACTATTGTGAAGGGTGTTGTTTCTTTGATTTCTTTGTCAGTCCTTCTATCATTTGTATATTTCTATATAGGAGGGTTACAGATTTTTTGAGTTAATCTAATATTGTCACTTTGCTGAAAATAAAATATTAGCTATAGGAATTCCCTAGTGGAATTTTTAAGGTCATCTACCTATATTATCATATCATCTCCACATAATGATACTTTGACTTTTTCCTTTCCAATCTGCATCTCCTTGATCTTCTTCAGTTGTCTTATTACTACAGATAAAACATCAAGTACTATCTAGAATAGATAAGGAGGAAGTTGACAATTTCATCTTGCTCCTGATTTTAGTGTTTTGAGTTCTCTCCATTTGATTTAATGCAAGCTGTAGGCTTGCTGTAAATTGTTTTTATTAAGCTTAGGTATTTCCCTTTTATCATTAATGTCTCTAGGACTTTTTTCATGGAGTGGTGTCAAAGGCCTTCTCTTTATCTAATGAAATGATCATATGTTTTTTCTTTCAGTTTGTTTATGTGGTAGATTATATTTACTGATATTTGCACATTGAACCATCCCTGCATTTCTGGAATAAAGCCTACTTGATCATGGTGGGTTATCTTTTTTATTTGTTCTTGAATTTGATTTTTGAATACTTTGTTAAGTATTTTTGGATCTATATTCATAAGGGAAATTAGTTTGTTGAATCTTTATGTTGTTTGGGTATCAGGGTAACTGTGGCCTCATGAAATGAATTGAGCAATGTTTCTTCTGTTTCTTTTTTCTGGAATAATTTGAGGAGTATTGGTGTTAACTCTTCTTTGAAAGTCTGAAAGACTTCTGCACTAAAACCACCTGGCCCATAGGCTTTTTTTTGCTTTTGCTTGGGAGACTTTTAATGAGTGCTCCTATTTCACTAAATCTATTTAAATTATTTATCTAATCTTTTTTAACTTTGGTAAATGGTATCTATCAGAAAATTATCTACTTTTTAGATTTTCCAATTTTGTGAATTATAGGTTTTTAAATTATGTCCTGATGATTCTCTGAATTTTCTCCATGCCCATTATGCCCCCTTTTTATTTCTGACTTTGTTAATTTGAATATTCTCTCTATATTTTTTAGATAGTTTAGGCAAGGGTTTATCTATTTTGCTGGTTTTTCTCCAAGACCCACCTCTTTGTTTCATTGGTTCTTTGTATTGTTCTCTTTGTTTATATTTTACTGACTTCAACCCTGAGTTTGATTATTTCTTGCCATATACTCTGGTGAGCTCTCTCTTTGTTCTAGAGTTTTCAGGTGTACTGTTATGTTGCTAGTATGGAATCTCTTCATTTTTTTTTTTTAAAGTAGATACTAATAAAAGTGTAGAACTTTCTTTTTAATACCACTTTCATTCTTTCATTGTGTCCCATAAGTTTGGGTATACTGTCTATGAATTTCCATTAAATTCTATAAAGCTTTTAATTTATTTCTAGTTTCTTTCTTGATCCATTTTTCATTCAATGGAGACTTGTTCAGTTCCATGAGTTTCTAGGCTTTCTGTTGGATCTGTTGTGATTGAGATCCAGCTTTACTCCTTGGTGGTCTGATAGGATGTAGGGAAATGTTTAAAGTTTCTTGGATCGGCTGAGATTTGTTTTGTGTCTGAGTGTGTGGAGAGCTTTCAAGAAAGTTTCATGAGGTGCTGAGAAGAAGGATTGTTTGTGTGTGTTCGGGTGAAATGTTCTGTAAATGTCTTTTAGGTCCGGTATTTCTGTGTTTAGTTTTGTCTGTATGGCCTGCCCATTGGTGAGAGTGGGATCTGAACTGTATGAAGTGTGTAGTGTCCTTCCCCATTTCTTTGGATTACTTTTGATTTGAAGTCTATTTTATTAGAAGTTAAAATGTCTCCATCAGTCTGCTTTTTAGGTATATTTGCTTGAAATATTTTTTTCCAACCTTTTACCTTGAGGTAATAGCTATCCTTGATATTGAGGTATGTTTCTTGGATGCAGCAAAAAAGATGGATCCTGTTTTCACATCCATTCTATCTTACCACGTAACCCTGACTGGCCTAGAACCCATTAAGTAGAGGAGGTTGTCCTAGAATTCAGAGCGGTCCATATGAATGCTGGGATTAAAGGCATGATCTATCATACTTAGCTAATAATTTGGGTTTTTTTTAAGACTTCCTTTATGGCTTACATAGTACAGACCATTATCCTCATAAATTTACACATGTTGATCCATAATAATTTTTTTGTCAAACTTAATCCAATAGTATGTAAAAAGTTATCAATATGAGTGATCAAAAATCAGAAAATAGATGAAAACCATGAAGAGGCTATTTTTTCAAAGCATTCTGGTAGTAGAGCAAATAAACCTATGCCAAGATGTTTGAAGGGTGGTGTTGTCTTAGGAGAAATCCAAATTAAGATTATGATGAGGTATTACTGAGTATCTATCAAGCCAACCATTATTGAAAGCAATAATTTGGATGAAGCCTCAGGGCATTATGCTGAGTGCAAAAGCCAATCTAAAAAGGCCACATACTGTATGGTTATGTTTCTGCAACATTTTCTATATGACAAAGTTCTAGATAATAGATTAATAATTGTCAGGGGTTAAAGATGGGGGAGGGGCACATGTATATGTTTCTCACTGAGGAAATCCCTGTGGAAATGTATGTGGCCCTATGTATGAATTGATGACAGGAACACACATATAGCAAACCTGTACAGAATGAATCACAAAAACATTAATACATGTTGAACAAGGGAAATATGTATAAGGCACGTGTTGAACCAATGCCAGCTTCTGCTTATGGTAGTGTATCATTTTGTGAAAATAGGGAAATTGGTAGAAAGCATCATCTATGTTATTCTTATAGGGGCATGGGAATCTACAATTATGTTAGTAAAAGGCTGAATTAACATACTATCTTAAGGTATTGGTAGGGCTTTATATTTTTTTCTAACATTTTCATATATGTGTGTATGTGTGTGTGTGTATTTCAGCACAATGACAAGATAAACTTGTTTGGGGGATTACTTTTTAAAAAGGAAACACATCAGTAAGAAGAATAAATTGGCTCCCAACTAGCACACACTTCTGGTTCTAGTCACCCATGTTAGGTATATTAGTGTCATGTCTTCAATTACAGAAACTGAGTTGGGGGGAAAAGACCCAGTTGCCTAACATGGTTAGGTGATAATTTTACAATAATAAAGTGGGTAAAGCCTTTGTTCTTGGAGCTCATAGTCTGCATGGCATCCCGGAACCTAGTGGAGATTTCCTTTCAAGTCTATCTGTTCATCTTTGCACTGCTGCAAAAGTGTCCTCTATGCTATACTCATAATAAATGATGATTACTATTATTAATACTAATAGCCCCAACAACATTATACAGTGTAATGCTGCGGTGATTAGCCTGGGAAGCTTAATAGGTGTTATTTTCTTTAGCTTATCCTGAAATGTCTCTTTGCTCAATGTTATCTTGTTATTTCTACTTATTTGTCTCTTGTTATTAGCCCTGAAATTATATGTTGAGGCTTTCTCTCTGGGTAACCTTCTTTACTTTGGTTTTCTTTGGTTAGAGCATGATCATTTACTCACTTTATCAGTGCTCTTCCACTTTTGATGATGTTACCTTCAAGAGGACATAGGGGCCTTCACAAGGAGGGTACCACAACCATTGCAACAGCCAGGGTTCTCTTGGTGAACTGCCTCAATTTTTAAGCACCTTGATTGTGAAAAAGTTATGCCGATAGCCTTTACTTATTCATCTCTTGAAGACTTTGAAATCCAATCTTAAATGTTATTATTAGCTTTTGGTGGTGAGGGAGTGTTGATTCCATTGTTTATGGTAATGTTTAACCTAAAAATATGTAAAATCCACTGTAAATGTTGATATTTGCCAATACACATTTATAGTTCTATTTTCAGGCTTCCTGCTATTATGTGTCACAGATGTAGAGCCAGATTAATGTCCATATGTATAAATTTACAAACATTTAAAGCAGGGAATGAAATATACGTAATAGTTAATTAAGTAGCAACTAGATCACTGCTACTCTGATGTCTTTGATATCAAGAGACAGAGTTAAGGAGCTTGCAGAAAATGCATCTAAACCTCCAGACACTGACCTCAGTGCCCAGCATGGAAGTGCTGGAAATGGCCTCAGACCTCTGGTACACAACTGTGCTGTTCTAAACAAACACAGGATGATGGTGATGTGTTAAAAAGCAAAACCACTATGAGCGGAGTTTTGGTTGATGGGCATCTTGCTCAGTGTCACCCGCCTAGAGAAGGCAGTTCGTGCCAAAGTGAGAGATTGAGCGTGTTATCTGCAGGAAACAGTGTGCTTCGAGGAGGAAACCTCAGACCCCTCACACTAGAGATGTGATAAGAGGTGATAGGAGCAGAAGTACTTATTCAAAAATGTGGCTTCCTGTTCAGGTGGCCTGGGTGATTCCAGGTGTGGCTTCCGTTTTGCTATTAGTTATAAAATAACTAAATAAAGATTGGTCTAGGAAACTTCTAAAGTTCTTGTGTATTTTACCAATCGCTAGGTCCCAGGTCTTCAGATAAGCAAGAATATTCATTTCTTTAACTATTCTATTAAGTTTTCATTTATCAATCCTATTCGTGTGTGTGTGTGTGTGTGTGTGTGTGTGTGTGTGTGTGTGTGTGTGTGGTGTGGTGTGTGAATGCATGTGCATGGAGGTGGCCAGAGAACATTGACATTAAGCTCCTTTTTATTAGAGACAGGGTCTGTTGTTAGGGTTAGGGTTAGAGACTGGACTGCTTGGCCAGTGAGTGCCAGAGATCTGTCTTTCACCTCCAGCCCTCTGGACCACTAAGCCAGGCGTTTTTTCTTTAAATGCAGGTTCTGGGGATTCAAGTCAGCTTTCCCTTTTGTACTGTAACTGACTTGGTTATCTTTTCAGCACTCTTCAGATTGCTTTGTATCTAAACGTGAATTGCCTTAATTGCTCCAAGGTAATTATCACATTTACATGCAAGTGTTTAAACTGGTAGGGACTACAGGCCAAAGAAACCTTAACATTAGGCCAAGTAAACTTTCTGTAATTAAAACAAAACAAGAAACCTTCTTGTATTTGCTTCATTAGTCATCCTAGCTTGCCTTGCTACACTCATAATAAGCTGTGTGACTCACCAGGAAACTGAGCAATAAATGCTGTTTGCCTTTAGGTCTCTTCCAGCAAAGGTTCGCTCTGATACATGGTTGCTAGTCCTAGACAGAGATTGAAAATGAAGTCACAGCTGCAAAGACAGAAAGACACTTACCCTCCAGGATTTTACTCAGAAATAAAGATTGACACATGAATGTTTTCCTTCACTTGGGTCACTGGCAATAACAACCCATGAAAAAAAAAATTCTGCTATGACAGCGGAGAAGAGTAACCATGAGACCATGGGAAATGAAGGAGGATGCATATTCCAGTTTTAAAAGATCATCTTTCCTTGTCTTGTTTTCCTTCCTCTTTGGGTTCCTGACCTGCTCTGTTCTGATAATGGTAGGAGGTACTTTGAGAGGCTTTGTAAATACTGACTATGCAGCTTCCCCTTATCATTGGTAACTTTACCCCAGCCCAGATTCAGGCAGAAGAAAATGAAAATGAACTGCAAGGCAAGCTTATCTCCGGAGGGTGCACTGTGAGAGCAAAGGTCAAGTGAAGAACAGGTAGCACTGTAGCCTAAAGAAACAAGGCCGCTGCTACTCAGATTGTTATGGCTTCACAGTGTTTTCTGTTTTTCTCCATATAACTGATACTTGCATTAGAACCATATGTGTGATTGCTAAGAAGGAAATGATAAGATGTGTTGGGTGTGGCAGCGTACCCTCTAATTCCAGCATGTGGGAGGCAAAGGCAGGATGATTGTCAGCCAAATATTAGCCTGGCCTACTTAGATACTAGAGAGACAGAGAAATAGAAGGGATGGGAATGTGGAGGTGACTGCAGCAATGTTAGACTATTGTAATCCAGGACAGTAACCCAATTTATTATACGATGCTATTTGAGTATATAGTGTAGCTCAACCAGGGATGAACATGTTCTAGGAGACTTTCACTTACTGCAGCTTTGTAGAATATACTGGTGTGTTAGTCAGCTTTTCATCACTTTAACAAAAAACATAATATAATTAATATAAAAAGAGAAAAGGTCAGTGGGCATAGTGGCACACTCCTTTAATCCCAGCACTTGGAGCCGGGGGCAGACAGATCTCTGTGAGCTCTCGGTCAGCTTGGTCTACATAGTGAAATCCAGGTCAATCAGAGCTACATAGGGAGACTGTCTCAAAAAACAACAACAAAAGAGGTCATTTTGGCTTACAGTTTTGGGAGTTTCAGTCCAAAGTCAGTGGCTTGTTCCTTTGTCCCCATGGAAAGGTAAAGATTATCAGAGTGAGAGAATGTGGCAGAAGAAGTCTGTTTATCTCACCGTTGGAAACAAAAGAAAAGTAGGGCAGAGTTCTACAACCTACTTCCAGGGCATGCCCAGTGACCTAAGCCCTCTCATTAGGTTCTACCTCCTAACGAGCCCACCACCTCCCAGGGAACCAAGATGAGAGGCCTGAGGGGGACATTCAAGATCTAAAGGATAACACTGGGCAAGCAGAGATGAAGAACGTTGATAAAAATTTTACAAAGCTCAGGACAGCTCTCTCACTGATGAGTTGGGAATACTCAACATCATCGATAACAGTGGTGCTGAGGTTGAGAAACTGTTCGACAGTGTAAGGATAACTGGCTGTGTTGTCCTGGCTTTTGGAGCATGTCTGTTTGAGGATGAAATGACTGTGTTACTAGAGTTGAAAGGTTAGCCAGACAGGTAAGATCCCCTGGTGTTCAACCTCCCTTTGTGTCAAGGAAGTCCAGGGCGCTCACACTCGGCTTACTTAAGATAGCCGGTATATGGTGTGTGGCAGAGCTAAACTGTGCTTGAACAGGAGAATCCTTATATTTTTAGATTACAATTTAATTATAACAATTCTCCCTTCCCTTTCTTCTCTCCAAACTCTCTCATTTACTGTTCCTCATTCTCCTTCAAGTTCATGGCCTTTTTAAAAAAAAAAAAAAAAATTATTGGGGGCTGGAGAGATGGCTCAGAGGTTAAGAGCACTGACTGTTCTTCCAGAGGTCCTGAGTTCAATTCCCAGCATCCACATGGTAGCTCACAACCATCTATGATGACATCTGTTACCCTCTTCTGTGTACTGTGCACATAATAAATAAATCTTTAAAAAATTATTGTATATACTTATGTATATACATCTATATTCTTATATATACCCTGTTTAGTTTGTACAATGCTTTGTTATATGTGCTTTCAAGGCTGACCATTTGGCATTAGACAACCAATTTGTGTGTTCTTCCACAGGGAAGGGGCCAGCTCTCCCTGAAAAGGGGAATCTGCATGAGTTTAGCTAGCTTGGATAGATTCATGCCACTGGTTCATCTGAGAAGACCCCAAACTCTTTTCCATAGTCATCTACAATAGTGGTTCACAACCTTTGAGTGTCGACCACACAGGGTTTGTATATCACATATTTACACTATGATTCATAACAGTGGCAAAATTACATTTATAAAGTAGCAATGAAATATTTTTATGGTTGGGGGAGGGGTCCCCATAACAGGAGGGCCACAGCATTAGAAAGGTCCAGAGCCATTGACGTACAGGAAATCATAGCACCCCTCAAGTTAGCAAAGACACAGACCACAAGACAAATAGTAGTCCTGTAATAAATGGTTTGTGCACATGTAACTAGATCAGCTAGAGCAGAGGGCAAAGTGTGAGTGTTAATGACAGTGTGCGTGTGTGTGTGTGTGTGTGTGTGTGTGTGTGTGTGTGTGTGTGTGTGTGTTTGCATACTTGTGCTCATGCCCAGATCAAGCTTGTTAGTGAGGAAAATTATCTTGCACATCAGTGGCCTGCTGTGGATTTTGCTGAGTGTCTTCATTGGTTGCAAATGGCTGCATCAAAGGAAAAGCACTCCTGTACCCAAACTGGCTTAATTTCTCCATGGCATTGCATCACAGTGACAAAGACAGCAATATGTGGCTTTCCTCTTTTATTTATTTTATTTTTTTTCCTTTGAGTTTGGAGGAGGACCCAAAATGAAATACAAGTAGAAGCTTTGTCTTTTCCACGCTAGCTGGCTTTGTTTGTGGTTCCAAACAGAACCAGCAGCTAACGTTGAGGAGGGTGTAGCCATTTTTCCCCAAGCCAGGATTAATCATATTGCTTTTTTTTCCTTTGACAAGCTCATCTGCGAAACCGACCTAGGTCCTGACACCTAGGGAATTGTTGCAAGTGAACAGATCACAGGAGAGGAAATTGCTAGGTTTAAGTCTAGATTGGGGGCTGCTTTTGCTGTTTTAGCGCCCCTGGCTTTTGGTTAGGGACTGGCTCCATCTAAGCCCAGCTCCTTTTCTGCCGAGCTGGGACACGAGTCATTCCCTGATTCCTGCTTACCTCAGAAGGGCGTTGGAGGTTCAAATTAAATGCAGCCGTGTCAAAGTGGTTTGTGAACATTATTGTGAATGCCAGGTGTTATTAGAAGTTGAAAGTAAGTGCTAAGACAGCTACTTTAAAGCAGTTTCAGAATGCCTCTGCTGAGCGGCATGAGGGAGTTAGCATTGCCCTGAAAAGGGGGCGGGGAGGAGCGGGGCTCAAGTGTGCACAAATGGTACCTTCCTCTTCTCCCCCAGGCAAACAGAGCTTCCTGACTGAAGGAATCCCACAGTGGTTTGAAAAATACAAGCATTGTGATCAGGAGAAAGAAAAATGTCAGGAGGGGGCAAACGGATTTCATAGTACAAACTGAGCGGCAGACATGGCTTGGGAGTGGAGAAAAATCAGGCAGCTGGTAGGGCGGAGGCAGCTATTTACTGCACGGTAGAAGTGTATGGTGAAAAGAGACCGATGCTTTCAGGATTAGAGCCTACAGGACCCGGGATGGGACCCACAGGGAAGGCGACTCTGGAGGCCAACCCTGGAGAATTAGCTGGGAAAGGCTTGTCCCAGTCGTCAGACACTAAGAAGCTATTGTGTTCCTGTGTGTAAGGGCTTCCTTCCCGTGCACCAAGAGCTAGAGAGGTAACAATTCCCAAACAGGAAACGCTGAAGCAGCTGTGTAGAAGCAAACGTTGGGAGACCCAAAGCTGGTCAGCTTCTCTCGGACTTCTAAAAGAGATCCACAGCATCTCTGGAGAGAGTAGGGATCGATCTGCTCATAGACACAGGGCCACAGTCCTTGCTCACAACAAAAGTTCACTATTCATTGAGTTTTATGCATTTCCTTTTAGGAAAAAAAAAATAATAATGGGCTTATTTTTGAAAAATGTCTCTGAAATCTTGACTGAATTTAGGGTCTCCTGGGAAACGCCCTTCTTGTCAAGCCCTCCTTAGGGCGCTGCACACTCAGGACCAGGATGTTGCTTTTCCACTGATTGCAGTTGTGGTTTTCTGAGTCTTTGTTTTGGAAAAAATATACTGTCCCCCATGACACAAATAATGCCCTACTTCTCTGTCATTTCAGAACTTCTAGCTATTTGTGGCTACCAGAGCCACTGGCAGGCTAAGAATGTTCTGGTTTCATTTCGAGGCAACCTCCTTGCACGGAAGCAAGAAATATCAGCCCTCAGACACGTGAACAGAGAGGAAATAAACCTTAGATTGTTTCCTATGGCTCTACCTCTTAAAAGCTCCCCTCCCCTCTGTCCGATTTCTTTCTCCTTACTTCTTTCTCCTCTATTCTTCCCCTCTTTTTCCTCCTTTCTCTCAATGTATTTTAATTTCAGACAAGGCCCCCTTTTGTAGCCCAGATTGGCCTTAGCCTTTGGAGTGCTGAGATTATATAGCATGCATTCCCATAGCCAACTATAAACTTCCATTATGGTAGCTCAATTGTACTTTCCCTTCAACAGTGTTTTCCTAGAAGGAATATTAGAGTATTTATTTTTCTTTATGTGTATTTGTAGATGTGTGTGTGTTTGTGTGTATCTGTTTGTGTGTGCTCGTACACTGCAGGTACAGGTGTGTATGCATACTTGTGGAAATCAAAAGACCTGGTCTGCCCACCTCTGTTCCCCTAGTGTTGGGATTAAAGGGGTACACCACAAACCTTGTTTTTTAAGATAAGGTCTCTCATTGCCCTGGAACTCAAGTAGTCTAGCTGGCTGGCCAGCAAATCCCAGGAATCTGCTCATTTCTTCCTTCCCAGGGCTGGGATTAAAACCACATCATCATGCATTGCATCTTCACATGGGTACTGGGGGTTGATTTCAGATTCTCACGTTTGCAAGGCAAGCACTTTACCAACTGAACTATCTCCAAAGCCCTAAAGTATTTCTAAGATAAGTTCTCTGAAAGCTCACTCAGCTCTGAGTTCACCTGTAAAGGTTGTGATGATTCTGTTGGAAGATAACGTATGGATGAGCTGTCCGGACCCTTCAGTAGGCATTGGTGAGCTTTAGAAAACACAAGGAAGGCGCTGTATTAGGTTCTGCAGAAAAATCTCCCATTGCTTCCGGTCAAGTTTCAGTGGCCATGTCAGTTCGGCTTGAGGCCTGTGGTTGGGGAAGAGTTTAGGTGGATAGTTTTCCATTATCAGTCTGTGAGGAGCAAAAAGCCACAGCTTGGGTGTGAGATAGTCCTTGTTGATCTTGAAGTCATGCTCAGGCCCCGACAAGGCTAAGCTTCTGCACCACTGTGTTCTTTCGCTGTAAAATTCTAATTAAGGGGCTGGAGAGATGGCTCAGCGGTTAAGAGCACCGTCTGCTCTTCCAGAGGACCCGGGTTCGATTCCCAGCACCCACATGGCAGCTAACAACTGTCTGTAGTTCCAGTTCCAGGCAAACACCAAGGCAAATAAATAAAGTTAAAAAAAAAAATTCTAATTAAAATCCCCATTCTCAGTATTCCCGTGATGACTAAAAAAATTAATGTAAGTAACGCAAAGGAAACTCCTAAACTGTTCCTTAAGAACAAGCACAAACAAGATTTTCAAGGATAGCCTCTGCTTGACTACGGAATGCATTATGCCACATTTCTGCCACATACTGGTCTACTCAGTGTTCTGTATTTTGCTTATCTGCAAGTAATGTTGACTTTTATTTCTTTGGCACATACTCCTAGCAATGGGGGAGAAATATCAAATGCAAACTGTGGCAATCCAGTCGTGCTGTAAATTGCAGGACAGGCACAAATACAAGAGAGATGGCTGTACTTAGAAAAACATGATCATTAGGCTGGAGAGATGGCCAGTATGTGTAGGATGTCCTAGGGTTTCTATTTCTATGATGAAACACCGTGACCAAAAGCAAGTTGGGGAGAAAAAAGGTTCAGTTGGGGAAGTCATGAATTGCTCAGTTTTCTTTCTTACAAAATCCCAGGACCACCAGCCCAGGATGGCACCACTCACAGTGCACTACTCCCCTCACCCATCAATCATTAGTTAAGAAAACGCCTTACAGACAGATATTAGGAAGGCATTTCTTTTCGGTTTAAGTTCCTTCCTTCCAGTTAACTCTAGCTTGTGTCAGGTTGATATAAAACTAGCCAGCACAGTGGGTAAATCTTTTGCCACACAAACATGAGGACCTGGGTTCAAATCCTTAGAACTCACATAAAAGACTGTGTTTGTAATCCAAAGTGCATCTATGGAAAGGTGGAAGCTGACATAGGAGAATTCCTGGAAGCTTGCAGACCAGCTTGTTTGATGTGTACACAGTAGAGAATGACAGAGTCTGTCTCAAACAAGGTGGAAGGCAATGACTGACATCTGAAGTTGTCCTCTGACCTCCACGAGTGAGTGTGTGTGTGTGTGTGTGTGTGTGTGTGTGTGTGTGTGTGTGTGTCAGAAGCCCTGGAACTGGAGTTACAGACATGTGTGAGCCTCTATGGGTTCTGGGAATTGAACCTGGATCTCCTGGGAGAGCAGACAGTGCTCTCAACTGTCTGAGTCATCTCTTTGGCCCCATTCCTGGGTATTTTTAAAGGAAGCTATTGAGAATGGAATGTGTTTCTTTTTTTTCCTTTAGGCAAGTTTGCTATTGGTATGTAAAAAAGGCTACTTATTTTTGTATATTGTTTTTATGTCCTCCTGGAATTGTTTGCTAATATCTGAAAATCTTCTGGTGGAGTCTGTAGCATCTTTGAAGTGTAGCATCATTTGACTGCAAATAGGGATAATTGGACTCCTTTTCTTATTTGCAAACCCTTTACATGTTCCGTTACTTATTGCTCTAGCTAAGACTGACCACCATATGAATAGCAGAGGAGTAGCTGTGGGAAAAGAAAGCATAACTGTTTAATTCCAGATATTAGAGAAAATGCTTTCAATTCCCCCCGATTTAATACCCTAGCTGTAGATTTATTATAAATCATTTTATTGAGGTATGCCTGTCTAGTCCTAATTTCTCCATGACTTTTATTATGAAATCACATTGAACTTTGTAAACTGTGTTTTCTACATCATGTCTATTTATACAACATATTATACTTAACTTATTGTGTGCATTGAGTCAACCTTGCATTTTTGGTAGGAAACCAGCTTGGTTGTGGTTTGCCTCCTTCTTAAAAGTATTCTTTAGCTGTGTGTTTGCAAGTACTTTGTTGAGAAATTTTGCACCTACGTTCATCAGGAGTAGTTTTCCTTTTTGTTATGTTTTGTTTTACTATCAAAGTAATACTGGCTTCTTGGAATGAATGTTTAGCAAGGTATGTGTGTGTGTGTGTGTGTGTGAGAGAGAGAGAGAGAGAGAGAGAAAGAGAGAGAGAGAGAGAGAGAGAGAGAGAGAGAGAGAGAGAGAGGGAGGTTATGCTATGTGTGTGTGGTGTGCATGTGTGGTGTGTGCAGGAGAGTATGCATGCCTGTGTGTGTGTGCAAATGCCTGAGAGAGCTATCAGGTGTTTTTTTTTTTAATCACTCTATGCTTTATTTCTTTGAGGCAGAATCTCTTGCTGAACCTGGAGCTCAGGTTTTTCAGCTAGGCTTGCAGTCAGGAAGCCCTACCTTCTCAGTGCTGGGCTTACAGGATCACATCCCGTTTTCACATAGGTACTGGGATCTCAACTGTGGTCCTTGAGTTTGTGCACAAGCATTTTAAATCCACACAGCTCAAGCCATTGCCCTTTAAGGCGGTGCTTCTATTTTATACTCTTGCTGTCAATCAATTATGTTTTCACCTCTGCATCTTTGCCAGCAGTAGCCTTGTCAGGTGATTTTGGATTTTAGTTGTTCTAATAGGAGTGTAGTAGCATCTGGCTTTTAATTTACAGTTCCTTAATGACACACGGTTAAGCATCTTTCCACGTGCTCTTTGCTATCTCTGTATCTTGTTTGGGTCAGGTGTCAATTCCCAACTTGTGGTGTTTCATTGGATGATCTGTTGAGAGTCAAGAGTTCTTTGTATAGTTTAGACAGGAGTTCTTTATCAGATATGTGTTTTGTAAATAGTTTCTCCCAACCATCCCTTATCTTTTCATTCTCTTAGGGAATGAAATGTCTCAGGAAAGGTTTTAAATTTAATAAAGTTTAAGTCAGTGATTTGGATTTTGCCTTTGCTGGTTGTATTTTTAAGTCATTTCTGCTTCTTCTAGGAAGGTGTCAAAATTTATAGCTTTTGCCCTGGGGTGTTTCTTTTAAGCTCTAATGGGCTTTAAAAAAAGTTATATCACTCATATCTCTAATAAGTAAGGTATTTTATATTATCTTCTGGGAATATTATAGTATTTCTTCTACATGCAGGTCTGAGACCTACTTGAATTGACTTTTGTGATAAACAGTGAATAAGTTTTTAAAAATTTATTTTACATGCAAGTGTCTAGATGTTCTAAAGTACTGACCCTCAGCCTTCCGACTGCTGCGACCTCTAATACAGTTCCTCATGTTGTGACAAGCCAACCATAAAATTGCTTTCATTGCTATTTTATAGCTATTATTTTGCTACTGATGTGAATCATAATGTAAACATCTGTCTTCTGATGGTCTTAGACGACCCCTGTGAAAGCATCATTTGACCCTGGGGGTCATGACCCATAAGTTGAGAACGCTTATTCTAAAGTCCCGTGTTAAACTTTTATTCTACCACTTGAGTGAGTTCCCAGGACTCGGTGCCCTAGTTCACGTGGCTGTGGCAAAACACTGACCAAGGCCAACTTGGTGAGAAAAGGGCTTGTTTGGATCTCACTTCCGCATCTCCGGCTGTGCTGAGGGAAGTCAGGAACTCAAGCAGGATCTTGGAGGTAAGAACTGAACCAGATGCCATAGAGGGCTGCTGTTTACTGTCTTGTTCTCTAGGGCTTGCTCAACTTGCTGCCCCATAGCTTGCAAGACCACCTGCCCAGGGTGTCACCGGACACAGAAGGAACTGGGCCTTTAAGCTCTTTGTCCCCCCTGCATTGTTTTCTGTAAAGGCAAGAATAGAATTTGCTTCCTTGTGTTGTTGAGGATTATAACTCTTTTTACATAAAAGGAATAGAACAATGCCCACTACACGGGAGGAAGTACAAATGCTTACTGCCAGGTAGGTATCTTAGCCCCCAAAGCTCAAATCACAACTTTAGCATCCTTCTGCAACTTACCATTACACATTGGGGCATGGCAGGAGTAGCTGAGTCAGTCTGATTATTCTGTCTTTCTGTATCTTTCACATTTGAATACTAATCTAGAGCCAAGAGCTACCCGAATCATAAGGACAAGGTAGCCTTAGCCTTGTCCTTCATTTAGGTAGATTCTCAAAGGAACCAAGATGTGGGCTAAACCAGGGTGAGCAATTAGGAGAGTGTAGCAAACCACCACCTCACCAATTCACTTTAGTGTCCATGCTACACACATTGGTGTGCCCTGGCTGCTACCATTTAGATCCTACCAATGCTCTTGTTGAAATTTGCTCCCCCTGTGAAGATAGAGAACTGGGTTGGATCCTAAAGAAACAATTAGGTCTTGATGGCTAGGCCTTTATAATGGATTGATTTACTAAAACAGAATAATGTCTTATCCCATGAGTGGGTCTGTTACAAAATAGTTTGACTTTGTCTCTAGCATGGGTTCCTCTGGCTATGAGATGTTCTGGTTTGCCCTGAGAACTGTGCAGAGACCCCACCAGCAAGAAGACTCAAAAAATACACTCCCTTGAAGAACCTCCCAAGGCCTAGCCTCCATAACTACAAGTTAAAGAAACATGTATGTGTGTGTTTAAATTACCTAGCCTCTCATAATCAGTAATGGCAGTAGAAAGTGTACTAATAATATCCCAAAAAGACTGCAATTTTCCACTAGAATTCAATAGTTTACTGAATTCAAGGAATAGTAAGTTCCCAGGAATGGAAAGGTTCATCTAGAACAGTGGTTCTCAACCTTCCTAATGCTGTGTCTCTTTAATACAGTTCCTCATGTTATGTTAACCTCCAACCATAAAATTATCTCATTGCTACTTCATAACTCTAATTTTTCTGGTATGAATTATAATATGAATATCTGATATGCATGATATCTAATATGTGAACCCTGTGAAAGGGTTGTGACTCAAAGGTTGAGAGTATCTGAGGCAGAATATTACATTAAGAGGAAGTACTGTTCCTCTGCATAATTCCACATAGAAAGTGGGGGGAAAGGTATAATGATAATTTAATCATTTAGTGAGGAATTCTGGAGGTGAGGATTTTTTTTTTCTTTTTCTTTTTCATCCTGAGACCTTCTGAAAGTGTCTCAAAGCTCCTTTCACCTGCTCCCAATCCATCTTCTTTATAGATTTTCTTTGGAGCTTGGTCCTAAGTTGGGAGAGAGGTACAGTAAAGTTAGGGCATGTGAAACTGAGTTCCTGGAACTTAGCTCCTGAGAGTAAGATCCCCAAATCAAGGAAAGTTTGTTGGTTCCTTTGAAAGGTATAGAAGAGAAGATTGAAAGGTTTAGAAAGAGGAAGGCTTTCATTAGCTTTGTGTGGGAATTTCATAACTTTTATCTTCTGGACTCTCGACTATGGCGAGGATGATGACGATGATGGTGTTGATGAGATGATGTTGATAATATGACGTAGGTGATGAGATGATGTTGGTGATGCACGTTGCTTGCAATGAAAACCTTTCATCTTTAAACTCAGAGAGCAACACAACCATTAATTAATTCTGAAGATGAGGTAGAAAAATATCATTATCTTCCATTCACAGATGAAGAATCCCAGAAAGGGGAAATTCAGGCCTTGACCCAAGGCCACCTCAGAGCGTGTGCCAGCAGGAGGGTCACAGTTTTTATCTCCTTACTTCCTATTGGGTGCTTTCCTTTAGAAGTGTTCTTCAAATCCTTCTTTGAGGTAGGGGCAGTGCAGAAGGCAACAGGAAGCAGTGTGGATGAAGTAAAATGGATTGTATAAACACAGACAGGAAAGGGGCGAGGGGCCAGCTATGGGTGGGAGTTTCCCAGCGAAGTGTTATAGAGATCAAAGCTGTTTTGTGAGATCACAAACTTCTTGCTGGGTCTTCCAGGAAAGCAAGGTCCCAACTGCTTTTTACCTGGGCCCTTTCTTGCAGGGGGTGGGGGGGGGGTTTGCTCTAAAGGACCTCAAAGGACAGGTGAAGATTCTTTGAAAAGACTCTTGTCAAGCCAGGTGTAGTGGTGCACACCTTTAATCCCAGTACTCGGGAGGCACAGGCAGGTAGGTGGATCTCCATGAGTTCAAGGCCTGGTCTACAGAGTGAGTTCTAGGATGGTCAGAGCTACATAATGAGACCCTCTTGAAACTTCTCCCTCCTTCCTCCTCCCCCCAAAAAAGAATAAAAAAGAAAGGGATGGTTATCCAGAGACTTCCTTCCCACCTGCTATTAAATAGGGAGATTCCATAAGCAGAGGCCACCTCACTGAGCATGCTGCCCAGGGCCTGACAGCATCCATCTGGCCCGGTGGAGCTTACAGGAAGAGGAAGGAGAAGCATGCTAAACTCAAGTGTGCTGCTTATGTTGTTTGGAGGCTATAAGTACTAAAGTCCCTTGTCTCTTCTCCAGGACCAGGACTCTTATGTTTTCAGATAACATCCACAACATGTGGACAAACTAAGGCCTTAGCTTGTAAACAAGTAGGATCAAACTGGATCCTACATCCTTTGGGACATCTTGAGCAACACCAAGTGCACCTACCTTGTGGCTCCTGAACTCCAGCAGGCTAAATGTTCTGGGAAGGCATGTATTTGCTAGGTCTTGAAAAGTACTTGGAATGTGTTTTGTTCCCTTCAAACACTCATCAGAAGATTGAGTGAGTATAGCCAGTTAAGGGATGCAGAGTGAAGGAGAGTGCCAGGAGGAAAGGGCTTATAGGAGAGGGCCTTTAAGGGCCTCCTCTCCTCTGGGGCAATGCTTGCTGCACCTGACTCTTCCTTCTAAAGAGTCTGTGAGGGCAGGAAAGAGAACAAACAGATGTGGGGACCAGGCCCTGCCTTGCTCTGGCTGTGCAGCCAGTTCCTACATCTCACAGGCAATAGAAGGAAGTCAAGGCCCCACCTTTAGAGGTTAATTTTCTAGAGGGACAGAAAGGGGGCACTTTTCTATATCCTTCAGCCATTGCAAAATGAGGTGTGTGACATTTCAAAATTCCCAATGCTATATCTACTAATGCAGCCACTTAGTCCCAAATAACCACACAGAGGTTTATATTAATTATAAACTATTTAGTCTATGGCTCAGGCTTATTACTTTCTAAGTCTTGTACTTTAAGTTAACTCATTTCTTTTTTTTTTTTTTTTTTTTTTTTTTTT